>WNHD01005364.1:0-10268 GCA_011057455.1 Ganaspis sp. Gsp50 | reverse complement strand
TTTACTTTAGAAATCAAATCAATTTCTTCAACTCTATCAGTCATACCTACTATTTTTTCGATTTTGGAAAACAAATCATTTTTTCAACTCCGTCAATTAAATTCTTTGATCAAACAAACAAATTCACTTTTCGCATCTTTATTGTTTCGAAAAAGTCAGCACGAAATTTATGATAAATTTTTGCATTAATTTTTCAATTATTTTCTCAATTTTTTGCATTAAATTTCTTCTCTCAATTAATTTTCCTTGAGAAATTGTTTCAATAACCATTTTTATAGATTTTATTTACTTCGTATTTTTGCTTTTCGTGTATTTTGAATAAAAAATTGAAATTTTGTGCCAACTTTTTTAAAAAAAAACTTTAGTCAGAATAGAATTTGAAATACAATTTAATCTAAAACTTATAGAATCTCAATTGAAATCACAATATAAATTGGAATCACAATATAAATTGGAATCACAGTATAAATTGAAATCACAATCTAAATTGGAATCACAATCTGAATTAGAATCACAATCGGAATTGGAAAATTAAAAGTTAGGAAAAGAAAAAAATTGTTGAAAACTCTAGTCGAAATTGAGTAACTCATGAAAATGGTAATTCTATCTCAATGACACGGATAGTTTCAAGTTTGAATGTTCAAGATTTGGCAAAGCTTTCGTTCGGACAATGCTAGTTGACATTAACAAGTGATTAAGCATAGTTTAACAATGTGTAGACAATTTATCCAACACGCCACTTCCTTGAGGTCCTAATGTTTCACTTTGTCAAAACTTCAAAATGCTATATGCATTTTTGTAATACAAGCAAATAATCCTATAAGAATATTACTCATTTTTGCAACAAGAAAAGAATCCTATGTGTGAATATTATTACTTTTTGAAAGAAACAAAAAATCCTGCATATGAAAATTATTCTCTTTTCAACGAAAAAAGAATCCTATGTAAATATTCACTTTTCAACAAAAAGAGAATCCTATGTAAATATTCACTTTTCAACAAAAAAAGGAATCCTATATATTATTTCTTTTTGCAACAAAAGAGAACCCTATGTAAATATTACCTTTTGCAACAAAAATTATCCTAAGTGGATATTTTTGCCTTTTCCAACCAAAAAATATTTGTAATAAAAAAAATAATAACAAATAAACATTATTTTATTTCATTACGAAAATTCGCATTGAAAGAAAAGAATACGTTTCATGTTTTTGAAGCAACGCAAATTCGAGGATACTTTTCGAGCTAATGATGGCACTTTTAAGACACCTGACTCATTACCGAAATTAATCACTAAAAAACGATTAATTATCCTAATCATTTAATGAGAATGATTTAATAAGAATGAGAATGGAATCGTTTAAAATGAAAAAGTGCGATCTTGACCACTAAACGCATCGCATATAGTACAGTTACCACCTTATAGTTACAAAATTACACCACAACATTTTTAATACCCTAACAAATAGTTATACTTAGTTTTAAAAAACTAGACGGGAAAATAAACATCCTTGGATCAATTTTAATTTTGAAACGACCGCTCTTTTGGAGCGGCTTTTTTCTTCTTTATTTTCAGCACCTAAATTTTAGAGTTGTATTTTTTATTGAATCAAGGATTTTTATTTTCACACGTATCATTAAAAAATCGCATTGTGGAAATCGGTTTACTGATAATGATGAGGAATCACAATCATGTTTCTTAGATTTAATCGATTTTAATCATTGCAAATCATTGAATTATTGGTATCATCGAATCATTTTTGGATCATTTGTGGCGTTCTCGTCTTTTGTGATGTCAGTCGATATTTTTATAATCGCTATTTAAATCAAGAGCAATCTTTCATTAAAAAGTGGCTAATTATTGTAGTCAATTGTTCCTGTTTTTTAAGAATGACGGTAAAAATGCATTTATTCTACACAAAAGATTATTATTTCATTCAAAAATGTCTCATACAAAAGGTCTTTCAAGTTATAAAATATCGTCTAAAATAATTAGAAATTTAAATTAATTAAATAATTTAATTATAATTAAATTAAAATTGTCCCTTTTTGGACACATGTTTATATAAAAATCATACGTTTGTGAAAAAGAAAATTGTTACCATTTTGTGAAACTAACATCTCTAAAAAATCGACATTTACAATTCGTTTTTGCCGAATTATTTTACCTTTTTTCAATTGCTGATTTATAAAAGAATAACCAATGTGAAAATAGCATAAAGTAGTATAAAAATACAAGGTTTGTGTGTAAGTTTCTTTCTTTTTCAAAATTTATTTTTGCATAAAATGTACTTTTCTAGAAAAAATAACGTTTGCAAAAAGTCTACCTTTGCAAAAAATCTACGTTTTGCAAAAAAGTCAATTTAAAAAAAGTTACGTTTGGAAAAATTGTACACTTACAAACAAAAATTGTTACATAAAAAAGTGACATTAAAGAAAGTTACATTTGAAATAAGATATTTTGGATTTACAAAAAAATGTCTTACACATAAAAATTCGATTTTGAAGTGAAATTTGTCCTTTTATGTAGAAATAAATGTTTATTATAAATATTCCAGCAAAGTGCTTGGAAAAGATTAAGATTTATGCGAAAAAATTGCTCAAGATTTTAAAATAACGATTGAGGGCTTCAAATTTGGAAGGTTTTAAGTTTTTTTTTTCTTAAAAAAATCCATTAATTCCTTATGCTCGTCTCTGTGATTTTCCACAGGCGGGAAAGTTACGGCCCGGCGAGGTGCTAGATACCAAGGTGAGATTTGTGTTCGCTATAACACAAAGCTTACCAAATCATTACCCGCAATTTTTTCCCATCCTTTCATTTTTTCTATCATCATAGATTTGTCACATTTGCAGTAATACAAAATGTTATTATTATATTTTTTTAATTCTACAATTAAGAGAACAAAACTGTTGAAATTTGTGTTACCAATCTTGGTCAATAAATATTTTTGGATCAAGTGTCTTTTCTTGTATAGTATTTATATAATAAATATAAATATAAAATAAAAAAATAAAAAAAAATAATAAATTACTATCTTAATTAACTCTCTATATAATAATGAATTTTAGTTTTTCATTCAGAAATAGAAAATAACTTTTTAAATCATTTGGTTCGTAGATATAACTTTTAAGAAATATTTTTAAAAAATTGTAAAGATTTTACAAAATAGAATGTTTCCAAATTATTTTTGTCATATTTTTAATGTATGTGCCTTTAAAGTACATTTAAATTACATTTAAAAAATTTAAAAATTAGATTTGAATAAAAATAATGTTAAAAACATTTGTAAAGAAGTTACAAAATCTTTACAACAATTTTTCTCTCGATTTTTCTAAAAAAAAGTACTTTGGTTAACTAAAATTAAACAATTTTGTTGCTCTCTTTGAAAACAGATGTAAACTTTCACGATTCTTAAACAAGTGATTCTACAATTTATATAGAATATTAAAATGTCTATTATGTAGATAAAAATTTGTCCCAAAAATTGTTAAATTGAGGATAAAAGAAATTAAACAAAAATTATAAAGTTTTCACGAAAACTATATTTGAAAGAAGATTCATTTAATTTACTATTTTAAAGGTATTTTAGGGACTTGTTTATTTATTTTTTTTAATCCGTTGAATCAAAGCTGAAATATATTAAATAAATAGAAAGTATAAATGAAAGTATTAAAGACCTGACGCACGAGCTACAGAAAAAGTTTAAAGTTATTAATGTTATTAATGTTATTAAAGTTTATTAAAGTTATTTAATCATTACAAAGAAGCCAAAAAACAGAAGAGTTTAAAAAATAATTAAGTCTATAGGTATACAATGGTTAAAAAGTATTGATGTAGAAAATAGATAAAATAATACCCAAGAACAAAGAAAATATTGAAAGGTATTAAAGTACATAACAGTATTAAAAATACAAAAGTAAAAAGTAAATTAAAAACTGGAAATTAAAAATTTGTAGTACTAAATATTTCTAAAGTACGCAAAGAAGGATTAAAAAAAATTCTATAGGGAACAAAAAATTAAAATAAACAAAACAAAATATTGATAGAAATAATCATTAATACAATTTATTACAATTTTTATCTGCATAATAGACTAATAATTAAATTCTAAAAAATCCAATCATAATTACCACCATAAACATTCACCTTGAAATTCAACATCTTTTTGTGAATTACTTTATGCAACATAGAAGTAAGCAGGATCAGAATAAAAAAGCAGCTGCCGATAATAATATTAATAATAAATAATCATTAATTAAAACATTATAATTTTAGCCTTCTTTCGAAGCTGATGCTGAAACATTTCTGCTCTCAACGCTAATTACTAAATTCGCCTTTATTACTCAGGAAATCTTTAAATACGTTTCAATGAAACGGTAACATCTTAATATTTCTAAAATGCAAAAAGCTAACGTTTCTTGTCAACTTCCTACCTTTTAAGAGACCTTATTTTTTTACTAATTTCATCTTTTTTTTCGAAAAACAGCGCGGACGACCTGGCGAACTTCAAGATAAGGTTAGCCATTCCAAAGGTTTTTTCTCTTTTAGACCTACATGTTCTTTTTTTGTTTTTACTTGTTTATGCAGAATTTTTCGATTAATTTCATCAGTGATTTACAATTTTTTATTCATGTTCTAAAAGAATTCACCGCAAATTATAAATAACTTTCAATATAGTAAAAGCATCGATCATACCGAGTCAACAAAATTAATAAATTAATTAATTTGTTCAAAAAATAATTTGTTTCAAATTATTTTCTTGAAACCAAAGTTGTTTACTTAGAAAAATACTTTGTTTACAGACAAATTTCTTTCACGTTTAAAAAATAATCTTAATTGAAAACGGGGTTATCTCAAAACACTTACATAAACCATTTTATTCCAAAATTTAATTTTAAAAAATTACGCTTTTGCTGTTTAAAAGAAATTTACTTTTTCCACAAAATTTCTATTTATTTATACTTATTCTATCAAAATTGTGAAATAAAAAGTCATAAAAATTGAAATTCCCTGTACGAAATTTCAGATTGGAGATTTCTGCATTTCGTGATTAATATTTGGAGTTGAGAAAAAAATATTTGTACATATCCTTGTGTAGATTGATACCTTTCGTGTTTACAATTTGTGTACCTATAAAACTTTATAGGAATTGAATGTCGCCACTTTTATGACGACTTTGTAATTAAATGTTTTTAATTCGTGTATTTTTTAAAAATCTCATGTGTTTAACTTTGATTTCAATTCATGTTTAATTGTAGTTATATCTGTTTAAAACCTTTCTTCAATGTAAATAATCTTTTCAAATTCTGACTCGATTTTCTAATTTCTGTTTCTCACTATCAACAAAACGCCCGTTGGATTCTACTTGTAAGATATTTTTTTTATTTTATTTTATTTACCAAAAGGTAGCAATTTTTGTATACTAGTTCAATTTTTTTTCAAATTTGCATTATTTTTTTAATTTCATTTTCATTTGTCTCGTGTTTT
This sequence comes from Ganaspis sp. Gsp50, assembly GCA_011057455.1. Taxonomy (NCBI): domain Eukaryota; kingdom Metazoa; phylum Arthropoda; class Insecta; order Hymenoptera; family Figitidae; genus Ganaspis; species Ganaspis sp. Gsp50. Next base: position 4,783 of record WNHD01005364.1, on the reverse strand, counting down.
TATTATTGGTAATAAAAAATATTTAATTTAAATTACTATTTGTTTTTTATACGAACGAATAGAATTAATGAAAAGAATGAAAAGAGTAAAAAGAATGAAAAGAGTAAAAAGAGTAAAAAGAGTGAAAAGAGTAAAAAGAATGAAAAAAAAACAAAGTAAAAGAATAAAAAGAATAAAAGAATAAAAAGAATTAGAAGAATAAAAAAATAAAAAGAATAAAGAGAATCAAAAGAACAAATAAAAGGAATATAAAGAATAAAGATAATAAAAAGAACAAAAAGAAATTGCCATAAAAATCCGAAATTAACAAACTTTTTATTTCACGCCCTTTAAATTAAAATCCAATATCCGCTGAGCCTTGAAGCTAAAAATTATCACTAGAATCCACTATTTTTAAATCTCCTGACCAACCATCTTAATTTCCACTTCTTCCTGATTACTAAATCGTTTATATAAAAAGCCTGAATAAAATACTTCCTCACACCTGTACTATAATTCTTTTTAATTGGAAAATTGCAATGTGGTGTGGGTGTAATATGCCATTGAAAGAGAAAATATTATTATTCCACTTATCACAGACTTGATGTGTCTGGCCAGAATCCAGAATCTAATTTGCAGCTGATCATAAAATCAGAGCATGGGAACATTAATTAATACACGTTTCACAAGCCAGAATATCAAATTTTAAATAAAATCAAGAAAACAAAGGAGCTATTTATCATTTTCGATTTTCTGCAATTAAAAAAAAGATACCACACAATAATTTAATAAACAATAATAATTTTGTTTTGAATTGATTTTAAAACGAGTTGTAAAATATGAACAAGAATTGAAAATCATTTTTTATTTATTGAGAACCTTGGTGATTCATTTCTTCAAATTGGATACGTTATTTAATTTAATTCTATGACTTTCGGAATATATCCTTGGTCCACAACCAGAATAGCAGAGAAAATTCTAAACCTCGGTAAATCTATCATATAACTGAAAATAATTATTAACTTATTCTAAACCAAAACCTTATTACTGTCATGAAATTATTGTCATAATTTCCGGAAAAACAACCTAATTTTCTAGGGGTTAAAATTGGTGAAAATATGATAAATGTTACACCCACTTTGCATTCAATTATCTTCTTAACTTCTATTTCAATGTAATTAATTAATTAATTATTACTCATTAATTTTCTTCTAAATTTCACCTCAAGTTTTCTAAACCAAATTTTCGAAATCTGAGCGCGAGAAACTGAAGAAAATTTGAGATTCAACACGAGATTTCTAATTATAGAAAATATGTTTTATATAAACATACTAAATTCGTTTCTTCGTGCATTTTATTATAATATAATTTTAATATATAATTTTTCTAATCTTTCGTTTCTTTTTTGATATTACAATTAACTTTGTATTTCTTCAATTACTTTTTAATGCAACAAATACGAAAAATACTTTGTGATACGTTTCTGAGACATACTAATTATAAAAAGAAAACTTTAAGTTATTGTATGTAAGAAAAGGAAGTTTTTAATTCGTATATTTACAAATCAAACTTTTCAATAAACAATAAACAATAAAGAAATAAATAAATAAGCACCAATTTTACAAATTTTCCTGAAAAAGTTTCTCGCCAGACAGATTTAAATCCTATTTGTAACTAAATGAAAAAATGCTTTAGTAATAATGTGCTTTGATATTTTGATTAAAAGTGTATTTTAAAGTAGTTGGACCTTACTTTTGTGTTACTATCCATAAATCTAAATGTTGCACTTCATGTACAATTAGTATCGACATTTTCATTGATTCATGTTCACTTATACTACTACGAAAGTGATTTACGTTTATGTATATTCGCAAGGCATCATCATCCACCATTTATGTATATGTAGAATTAGATGTATAATCTTATATGTATTTTCACGATGGCGTACACATGTACACGACCGTCCACAATACGACTGTACAACGTATTCCTTATGATTATATGTTTCCATCCAATTATATGTTAATTAACATGCCCAAAATAAAAAAAAAACTTACCGGCTACGCGTCCTCAAGGGGAACCATGTGCTCTTTTCTTTTTAAAGTTTGCCAAATTCCGCTAACTCGGTACCTGGAAATTTTTTTTTTATTATTAGTAATGCTATTGTTATAATAATTAACAATAATTGATAATTATTAATAATAATTGGTAATAATTAATCATTAACAATAATTGATAATTATTAATAATAATTGATAATAATTAATAATTGGTAATAATTAATAATAATTGATGATAATAATAATTAATAATAATAATTAATAATAATAATAATTCTTATTAATAATAATTATTATTAATTCTTATTTTTATTATTATTAATTGATATGTAATGTTTATTTTATTACTTATTATATTAATGTTTAATTTATATTTTATCAAGTTTCCAAATTTCCTAGTAATCATATTCAATTTCTCTTTTCACAAAAAGAGATAAAAAAACTATGTACAAAAAAAATGGCACTGTTTATTGTCAAAATAGTAACAGTTACCACCTGGATGGCTAGAATTACAAAGTAGATGGTTATAGTTACTACCTAGATGTCTTTAATCACTATCTAGATAATAAAAGTTGTCATCTAGTAACAGTAATTAAATGATAAATGTTATCACCAGTTAGTAATAATCACTACAAGATGGTAATAATCACTAGAAGATGGTAATAATCACCACAAGATGGTAATAATTACCACAAGAAGGTAATAATCACCAGAAGCTGGTAATAATCACCATAAGCTGGTAATAATCACCAGAAGCTGGTAATAGTCACCACAGACTGGTAATAGTTACCACAAGATGTCAATAGTCTGGTAACAGTTACCACAAGATGATAATGGTTGCCATTCGGATAATATCAAGTACTTTGGTATTTAATTCTTCGAGTTATCTTTGAGCATAATTTACGGGTTAATTGAAAAATAAAAAAAAGATTAGAAGGTCCTTGATCTCGCCGTGGCCGCAAATTACAAAAATACTGATTCCCTTGTTGTAACGGAAGCACCTTGATAATAATTGTAACTAACGATACCAGCTATATCATAGTGGTTAACAAAAAGTGACTGACAAAACTTATTAAGTACTTAACAAGGCAATTTTAACCCGGTAGAGTGATTAACCTGATCGACATGACGATCAATAAAACGTCCTTAAGACGTGACTAATAACTGTATATAATACCTCTTTTTTAATGACTTTTGCGATTATTAGAATCTTCCATTTGCAACATTCATTTTAATTGATCTCTAATATTACATAATCTTGTGTCTACTCTGTTCTACTTGTGAGCTTCCATCCTTTCTTTTCTAAATAAACGAATTTGTGATTTTTAATCTTGATCAAAGTCACAAAAGGGCATTGTAAACTTTACAATTTTTAATTTAGTGAATTTTAAAAATTTTGATTGACAAGTGTTTTATTTACAACAAATTGTCAAATTTGCAAATTGTAGTGAAGATCGCGAATTGTGTACTGCAAAAACTAATGTCTTGAACTAAGACATCAGCTTTTGCAGTTTAGTTGTAATCTTTACAAATTGTAAATTTGGCAAATTGAAATAGTAAAACTTAGGCAAATTGCAAAGATCGCAAATTGCAATAGCGAAACTTACAAAATGCAAAAATAAAACTAATTGCAATTTTAAAATTTACATTAAGAAAACATGCAAATTTCAGTTTCAAAACCTTCAAATTTGTACAGTAAAACTTACAAACTGCAGTTTTAAAACTACACGGTACTACTACACGGACTTTTTACCTACACGGTAAAATAAAAAATCAGAAAAGTAGAATTTCTAGACCGGTACAGTAAAAAAAACACATTGAAAAATAGTAAAGTTTACAAGATGCAGTGAAATCTATAAATCAAGAAAATAAAATTAATCAACTATTAAAAAAGCTCATTTTATAAGAATGAGCTTGTATTTTCTTATACGAAAGGTAAGTCTCTGCTTTAGAAAATCGCAAAAGTCATTGGTTTTCTTGCTTGAAGCTTCTCAGAGAAGCTTTTATTATTATGAAGAGAAGGTGGGGTTTTTTATTAATGAATTTTTTCGTAATTAAATAGCGACGTCGTCCGAGTGCGGACGTTAGAAGACCAAGCGTGGCGGACCTTGAGAGTAAAATCAGCAAGCCAAGCACACCCCTCCGAGATGTTGGAAAACCAGGACCACCTCAAATTGTCGACTATCAAGAATCTTACGCTGCCACCGAAGGTACAAATTTAATCAAAAATTAATTTCATCTCCAAAGATAGATAAAACTTTTCAAAATAACTCAGTCGCCGTTAAGAGTTCAAGCCAGCCAGTAGAAAAAGCAAGTCAGACCAGCACAGTAAGACAAAATTAAAAAATAGAAAAGACAAACGCAGTCAGACTAACGCAATAAGAGAGATTCTCAACAGTAGAAACAGCAAACATTGTCAGACCAACACAGTAAGAAAGATTTAAAGTCAGACAGTAGAAAAAGCAAATACAGTCAGACCAACACAGAAAGAAATATTTAAAGTCAGACAGTTGCAGACAGTAGAAAAAGAAAACTAATGCTTTACTTGGTCTGACAATTTTTGCTTTATCTATTGTTTTCTTTTAATCCTCACTTGCTGCATTGGTCTGACTACGCTAGATTTTTCTACTGTCTGACTTTAAATATTTCTTACTGCATTGGTCTGACTACGCTAGATTTTTCTACTGTCTGACTTTAAATCTTTCTTTACTTTTCTTTCTTTCATTAGTCTGACTACGCTAGAT
>WNHD01005363.1:0-10268 GCA_011057455.1 Ganaspis sp. Gsp50 | reverse complement strand
GTCGAAGAGGGATCTAACTCAATTTTTATCAAATTCTAACTAAATAGAAAAATATAATCTATTAAGCATTCTCTTTGAAATTCTGTAATAAAAATATTATGAATTAATTATACAATTATTAAAATTATTAAAAAGAAAATTCAATCGTGGTTACTATTCTTAAAACGTCAACTGTTTAATTACAGGTTATTATTAACGAATATAAAAAATATCTATTAAATAAGAAAATAATGATTTAAAATGGAAATATTATAAAAGAAAAAAGCAAGAAAATCCAATAATTGAATATAATTACCATTAAAAAAGACCAAATGAAGAGAAATTGAACTCTAATACCTACTGAAAAAGTAACTTTGTGGAAGAGGGATCTAACTTAGTTTGTAAACATACTATTTAACCTGACAACTGACACAATATTTAAAAAATATGAAATAACGCCAACTTCATTAAAATGATGTTATCCACAGAAAAATAAATACATCGTGGAAAAGGGATCTAAGTAAAAGAATTGTAGTTAGATCATCCAGTTAGATCCCTCTTTCACTTTTGAGAAAATTAACTCAAGTTTTTACAATAAATTAACTAAAATATGGAGTAAATCAATATGTAATAGTTATTTTATCACATTTTTAAACGTGCCAACCTATTATTTATTTAAAATGATGCCATTTCACTTGTTTCCATTTTTCTCAAAATTGACATTTTGCTGGTTAGATCCCTGTTCGATTCACGGCTTCAATTATTAAAAAATGTTCAAGCTTGGTTTTTGTAAAAAATGCAAATAATGCATATAAGGAAGCAAATTGTTCATGAAATGAATATAATTTTCTACTTGATTTAATTTTATATTACCCAATTATATACGCCAAATAAATATGTGTTTGACAAATATTTTAATCAATTTTTAATATTTATTATTTTTTTAAAAAATACTTCATTTTATTTTCGGTATGTTATTGTCTTTTCGGTATAAGTGTATTTGGGGAAAATTTTTTCGGTAAAGTTAACATTCGGGAATGTACAGCTACCCAAAAAACTGCTCAAAACCCGGGCAAAATGTCAAAAATTCTTAAGTGGTACCTATTAAACTTTTTTACTTTCAAATGTTCGATGTAAAGTTGTCCTTGTACATTTTTTTGCCTGCTATAGCAAAGTCCCTGTTTAGCGTCCAGAATTGGATCATCTAGAATTCCCTTCTTCAATTTTTCCTCTGAAACCTCAGGGAACATTTCTGCGATGTTTTGAAAGCAATTGCCATCCTTGTCTAAAGCTTTAATATATTGTTTTGCAAAATTTTATGTGCAGAGGTGCAAGAAGAAGTTTCGAAGGCTCTACTAAGGGTTTGTGTTTAACATTCTTTTCTCTGGTTCAAGTAATTTTTGTTGCAGACAATATTTTCTTATTTAGTGGTTTGCCTGATCTCTGCTATCCCACTCACACAAGGAACATGGCATTTTCGTAAAAAAAGATTGTTGTTCCAGCATTATTGTTATTATTTTTAAATCACCACAGTTTGTTACTAACTATTTTATTAAAAGAAAAATAGAATAATTTAATTGGCAACTCGATGGCGCGCCATCGCCATGGCGAGGAGAATGCGGAGAAGAGATGAAAAGGATGGAGGTGGGAACGTAGGAAGCAAGAGGGAAAAAGGAAAACTTGCGGTCCTACAGAGAGGACCGTGAAGTTAAGAAAGGGAGAAAGACAAGAGGAAAGGAAGGAGAGAATAGACTTCCGGTTCTGCGGAGAGTACCATGAAATAAAAAGAATTAAGGGAATAGAAAGAAAACAGGAGATTCACCGATCCTACGACGAAAACCGTGCGACTTGGAGAAAAAGCAGGAAAATGTAGAAGTTGTGTTGCGTCTTGTCCGGAGAAAACTGAATGTCGGTGCAGTCGGGTTGAATAATGCACAAAGAAGATCCTAATATAATACACAAACTAAAACACTTTATTTTAAATGAAACTGAAGAACTGGTTTGGTAAATACAAAAAACGTAACGGTAGAACGGCAACAAGTTGTTAAAGCACGGATGCATACAGCATCCGACCTGTATGGCGGTGGAAGACCGAGTGAGCTGCGAGTGAGCTCTCCGGCCGCTGCCGTGCGCTCTTTCGCTTCGCGGTTGGACCGTGGTTGAGCGAGAGGGGAACAGGCCGTGCGTGATTGGTCGACGACAAAAGCTGCGCGCGGCGCTGTTGCCACACAAGACTGAAAACTGAGTCTTGTTTTGAAAGACTTTCTTTTTTTTGGTTGAAGATTAACAACGAATGTCATGAGAAAATAGGAACGGCTAAGTGTACGTTTCGCCAGAATTTAGGCAATAAAGACAAGTTTAATTTTGTAGTTGAAAATTATTGTGCAACAAGATTAGCTGAGCTGAGATTAGCTTCATTTTTAACTCGCATATCGTAACTAATGCTTTATCGCTATTTACATTTTCGTTTGTTTGATCATTTTCTTTTTCACTTTTCTCACCATTGTTATCTTTGCTATCGCTTCTTTCATTCTTAACATCTTCGCTTTCACTTCTTTCATTATTGTTATGTTCGCTTTTTTTCTTTTATTTGAATCAACTTTCGTATTAGACGCCATCTATTTATTACTAGAACAAGTAAGTTCTACATTTTCATTAGGTTCGTTGTCATATTTGGAAAAAAGATTTGGTTTCGTTACACTCGAAACTTCTGAATATGAATGATAATTAAATTTCTTATTAGAATTTATTGGTTTCGTTACACTTGCACTTACAACATCTGGATATGAATAATAATTAAAATTTTTATTAGAATTTGTTGGTTTCGTTACACTTGAACTTACAACATCTGGATATGAATAATAATTAAAATTTTCATTAGAATATATTACATTTAAAACTGTTTGTGTCGAAGGTACAAATCGAAAGCTTTTTTTAGTTACCCTGGTCACTTTTACGTTCCTGCTAATGTTAAGTTTGTTTCATAGGAGAACAGGACACAAGTTAATTTTAACAATAACTATCTCAGATGTATAATAATTTAAATAAATTTCGTGCAATTAACGTAAGACAAAAAATGTTCTTGTATGTAATTTGGATTATAATTCAGACTTATGTTTTTCTATCAGCTTACTATTAATTACTATTAACTTTTTTTAATAACCAGTGAATAAATTTGATATTTTATTTACCTTTTCATTTAATCTTACTCAGAAAAATCACAACTTGATCAAGTTAAGCACTTTTCTACTTAAAAAACTGAAGCGCGCATTGACCTTTTAATTTCACGTCTCAACAGTTTCCAGTAAACTAGAGTTCTATTCACCCCGATAACATAATAAAATTGATCCACCTTTAGCGCTTGTTTCAAAAGTTAAACCTAATGACCTATGAACCCGGGTTGACGTTATTTTAAAATTAACCTTCAATTACTGTATAATGTCAAGCATAAAAATCATCATAATAATGTCGCTAATTAATTATTGAAACTTTAAAATAAAATATCTTTCCTAGCCAAAATAACTCGACAAAAAATTCCAATTAACCTTAACTAGAGTGACGCTGTTTGTTACGTTACTTATCGTATTTTAAAAAATAAAGAAACAAATTGCAATTTTTAAATTTCGTAATTTTCAACATCCCAAGATTCTAATTTGTTCTCAATTCTACGAAATTACTGAATAAATTCTGAAACGATTAAACATACAAAATTAGCTTTTCAGTTTTTTGTAAACTGAAACATTTTTTACAAACTTCAGTATATCATTATCAAGACAAAAATTAAACTTCCTTTGGAGCCGATTCTAAAAACAGTAATTTGAACGTTATTTATTATTTCAACGAAAAAAAAGTCTGTTCAACATTTATATTTTATTCAAATTGCAGTCGATCCAAACTGCAGCCGATCCTAATTGCAGTCGATCCGAATTGCTTTCGGTTTAAATAAAGAGAATACAGTTTACCGGATAAAATAATCTCTCGGATGTATTTGTTAATTTTCAATTTGTTTGAAAACGTTTATTTCGTAAAATTCTGAATTTCCAGGTTGTTGATTACACGTAGTACTCTCTGTTAAGGTATAAATTACGATCTAAAATAAATAACCAATTTAAATATCACTGACTACACAGTCCCACAAAATAAAATTACTTTTTTGTCCGACCAGACAAGTCATTCGTTACGTATTTCGGGCCATTGAATCCGAATCCGAAGTCAGAATTAAAAAGTTACTTCGCCTTTTCTTTCCGGCCTCAAAAAGCAAGAAATTTAAGTTTAAATTGTTGTAGAATTTGCAAAAACTATAGAAACAATGTAAAACTTACGGTAATGTAATCTTCGAAGTATTGCCTTTAATTTAAGTCCAGAAAACTTGAAAAATATTCAGTGGTTCTCGAGATATGACTTAAAACGTCCGCGCTTGTAAATCGGCCATGTTCCCCTAATCCATTGCTTTCAGATACAAGACCGATTCACATGCGCGAACGTTTCGAGTCATATCTCGGAAACCACTGAATGTTTTTCAAAGTTTCTGGGCTTAAATTAAAGGTAATACTTCAAAGATTACGTTACTGTAAGTTTTACATATTTTATAAAGTTTCTACAAATTCTACAACAATTTAAACTTAACTTTCTTGCTTTTTGAGGCCAGAAAGAAAAAGCGAAGTAACTTTTGAATTCTGACCTCGAATTCGGAATCAACGACCCGAATTACGTGAGAAATGCTGAATTTCTATCAACTAAGATGCATTTCAAAAACAAAATTCAACATGAAGGCCAAAAACAGATCAAGCGACCTACACTTTCAGATTTTCAATAAAATTTTACTAAAAAATCAATAATTTTAGTTTTTGCAGTTGGAGTCAAAATTCTTTTTGGATAAAAAAAATCAGTATCCTACGGAATTTCTGTCAATTGTACATGGAGTGTAAAAATTTCAATTTTTTTGTAAAATTATTTTACAAATCTGAAAGTGTAGGTCCTAGATTCTTTTGGTCTTGTGCATATTGAATTTTATTTTTGAAGTGGATCTAGTTAGAAATTCATCAGTATAATGTTTGTTTGTATCAGAAATTTTTTTTATAATAAATATTAGGGCTAGATTTTTTTCGATTTTTTGTAATTTTGTTTTATTTTTATATCTTTTGTTTATTTTTCTAACATTTTGAATTTTGTTTAAAAAAAATGTTGATGTGTTTATTATTTCAGTCGGACTTTTTTCAGAACTGATGGAATTCAATTTTTTAAATTCAAAATATTTCTGCGTATTTTGAGATCTTGTAACTTTTTTTATTTTGAGTTTGGAAATAAATGTTAGAAGAGTAATTTGTAGAACTCGAAAAAGTTCTACAAATTTTTCTCGAAAAGTTCTCGTCTAAGAACTCTTTTCAAAACAGTTGGAATTTAATTTTTTAAAAATTCAAAATTGTACTTTTTTGTTATTTTTTGAAATTTGCCCGAACTATTTTTCATTTGGTGAGAGAACTATGGAACTCTTTTTCTTATTTGAATTTTTTTTTTGTAATTTATAAAATAAGGGTACAAAAACAAAATTATAACAAAATATTTACCGAGAAAAGTGAAGTTACATTATTCTAGATTAAATTTACGATAAAGTGGATTTCTATTATGAGAAATCAATGTTTTTCAAGTAATTTGAACGAACTGTAAATATTCTCCAATTGCAACAAAAACAATGGGGGTATTTTTTTAATTTTGAAACTTTTTGGAGGGGTGAGAACAATAGGAAATTTTTGACTTTTTGTTTGACCACCTTACATTTAAACAAATTATAGAAAAACTTTGGTTTAGTGTCATAAGATTCAATATACATATAGCTTTGGCAGTATTGGTTTAAAGAAATTTTTCAGCAAATGGAGTTTCTTTAAGACTATGCAATTCGCTCGTGGTAATCCTTGAAAATCCTACTTACAAGGTACACGTGTACAAACGAAGTTCGGATTATGGGAGCTGGAAAATGCAGTCTCTGTTATTTACACTGCAGCTTGTGCTTTCAGAACCTTTAGGAAGTAGAACGCTTCATCGATTATTCAGATACGATCCGCGGTTCCTTTCTTCTCGTTGCGCAAATATTTCTCAAATCTTGTACTATTATACGAAATTCCATCTAGTTTATGAAGTTAGAGAAAATTCTCTTTCTAAAGAATAGTAGCTTTCATATTTCATTTACCTTTACTGTTCTCCACTTCCATTCATGTATATCAAGCTCTTTATCATATATATCTTTATATGTAAATGTAAATTTTAATTAAAATGTAAAATGTATTATTCAAAACTTGCATTTCGAGGAAAATAATTTTACAATTCAATTTTAATAATTATGTACTTTAATTTTCAATTATTTAACGCATTTTAGTCTCGTTAAAGTCTCTTTAAAAAAAGGAATATGAACTTAACTACACTGAAATATATGTCTGGTTAACTTAACCAGAAAGGAATGTTAAATATATTACTATTTTTTATTACCCTAACTATTTCCTCTGGTAAAATTAACTAGAATTCTGGTTAACTTAACTAAAATTCTAGTTGACTTAACCAAAATTCTGGTTGACTTAACTAATATTCTAGTTAACGCAATGTTTAAGAATTAATATGATAATTTAGGAATCGATCTTCATATTTCACCATCGTCTCTATTTTTTTCTGGAGATTTTTTTTAATGTTTTTCTTTTTAAAAATAACAATATAAAAGAGTATTAGTATTATATTATCTCTTTTTAGTATTAATTCTCGTATTAATACGAGTAATTCTAATTAAAGTCGGCTACGGACGCAAGTTAGGGGGAAATGAATGGGGACTTATGGAGAAGAATTGGGGGTATTAGATATGTAAATACCCAAGAAGGGTATACATGGAGGAACCAAAATAAAATATTTAATGTACTTAAAATTATTTCAGAAGAAAAAGACTAATTAAAGGACTTATTAAAAGACTTCAAAATATTTAAAAATATTTTTTTTCTCTCAATATTTCAAAATACTTAAAAGTACCTTAAAATACTTGAGACTACTTCAAAGTGCTTCAAAATAATTCAAAGTATTAAAAATTTTTGCGTACTAAGTATTAAATAAAGTATAAAACGATTTAAAAATTAAATGCTTATAACTTTTACATACTTTTAGTCAAATTTGGATCAGCTAAAGTTTTATTTCTTTCATACTTTGACGATAAAAAAGTAAATAGAAGTAGACAAAATGCTTCAAGGCGTTTACAATAGAATTTAACTTTTGTGTTCACTTTTGTTAAAAATGAAGCGTTTTTTTCGAAAAATGCACAAGTACTTCCTAAACCAACAGTTTGAATGAAAATTATTCTACACATATTTGTCATGAAATTTAATCATCTTTAATTTCGTTGATAAAACTTTGGAATTGGTAAAGTATACAATATCAGAAGATAACTGGATTTTAGTGAACTCATTGTCTGTCAGAACACAAACACAAAACACACACACACACACACAAAGCTATAGCTCGAAAACTGTTCTACTTTTTTAATATCTCACTGAACATTCGGATTCAGCAGGAAATTTTACACAAGAAACGATAGTCAAATGCTATACAGGCAATTTTTTTAAATTTGTAAACTAGTCTTATAGTTGTTATAGCAAAACAATGTTAGCTGTCGCAGCAAAACGTGTTAGGAAAATAAAATAGGTTTTATGTTAAAACTATACTTAAAATACGTTATGAGATTTCTTTTATTAAAAGTTTCCTCTGTGTTAGTCATAAAAATATTTTGATCTCAAGAACTTGACCATGCAACAATTTTTCTTTTTTTAATTTCTCTAAATTTTACAACCAAAGTACCCTCCTTCGTTTTACATAATTAACTCAAGAAGCACTCGAGCGAATTCCTACTTCCGTATAAGCTTCAACACTTTGGCTCTACAATCATTATTTAAACACCATCCTGCTTCTAGTTCAAAAGGTTCAAAATCCCTCACATCAAATATTCAACAATTATAGATCTTACTCCTTCGATTTCAGAAATGGTTGACTGCTTTGATAAACATATGTATATATACAATCTTTTTTATTTTAAGTACCTATTTTCAAGCGCTTAGAAAAGTAGCTATATCTGTATACAATAATTCTCTCTTATTCCTCAATAATTCTGTGTATAAATAACACAATTTCATAGTTCCATTTATTTTAACGCACAAGAAATTTTGAATCCATTTAAATTACTTCTGCCATTTTCGATCATTTTCTGAAGCAATTTACTTTAAAAAAGCAATACAGGGTTTCTACAAATTTTCATTACAAAATTCCATGAGTTTTCCATGATTTCCACGAAATAAATAGAAAAATTTCCATTATATTTTTCAGGTGTGCGTGTGTGTATATGAAATAAAAATTAATTTTTTAATATTTTGTATAAGAACAGGTAAGAATTTGAATTACTTTTGAAAAAATGAAGTTTTTTAATTAATGCTCTTGGGGTTATTGCAAAAGTACTAATATTTTTAAATACTTTGAACTATTTTGAAGTATCTTTAAATATTTTAAAGTCTTTAAAAGTAATAAAAAGGTTCTTGAAGTATTTTAAAGTAATTTTTAGTTTATTTAAATATTCTGATGTATTTTTAATGTTTTTAAATATTTCTAAGTGTTTTTAAATATTAGAAAATATTTTAAATTATTTTAAAGTAATTTAAATTATTTTTAAATATTTTGAAGTATTTTACAGTTGTCAGAAGTATTTTAAAGTAGTTTTAAGTATTTTTAAATATTTTGAAGTAATTTTAAGTATATTTAAGTAAACTGAAGTACTTGAAAATAGTTTCAAGTATTTTGGAATATTTCAAAGACTTTTAAGTATTTTTAGATATTTTTAAGTATTTTAAAATGTTTGAATTATTGGAAATTATTTGGAAATATTTTAAAGTAATTTTAAATATTTATAAGTATTTTGAAGTATTTTAAAGTACTTTCTTATTTTCTAAATATATCTTTAAAATATTTTAAAGTATCTTAAAGTAAATTTAAGTATATTTAAATATTTTTAAATATTTTCAAGTATTTTGAAGTGTTTTTAAATCTTTTTAAGTGTTAAATATTTTGAAGTATTTTAAAGTAGTCTAAAATATTTTAAATTCTTTTAAAACATTTTGAAAAACTGTAATGTTTTAAAACCTTTAATAACACTTGAATATACTTCAAAATATTAAAAAAAATTAAAAATGTTTAAAAATATTTAAATCTATTCAAAATTATTTTCAAATACTTTCAAATACTTTCAAATACTTCAAAATACTTCAAAATACTTCAAAATACTTGGAATCCTTTATATTACTTTATGATACTTTAAAAAACTTCAAAATATTTAAATATAGGTACTTTAAAATAGTTCAAAGTTTTTAAAAATACTTAAAATACGAATATTTTTAAATACTCTGAATTATTTTGAAGTCTTTGAAAGTAATAAAAAGGTTGTTGAAGTATTTAAAAGTAATTTTTAGTTTATTTAAATATTTTGATGTATTTTTAATGTTTTTAAATATTTCTAAGTGTTTTTAAATATTTCAAAGTATTTGCAAGTATTTAAAGATATTTTAAATTATTTTAAAGTAATATAAATTATTTTTAAATATTTGAAGTATTTTGAAGTAGTCTGAAGTATTATTGTTGAAAAATTATTAAAAAAAAAATTACTGAAAATTAGGGGAAAAGGGGGGAAAATATTTGAGCTTAGGTGTTTTAAAGAATTTTCTTTAAAATAAGGTGAAAAAAGGGGATTAGGTAAAAAAAGGGACGAACTGTGATCCCTGAAATAGTTTAAAGTAATTTTAAGTATTTTAAAATATTTTAAAGAAATTTTAAAGATTTTGAAGTATTGGAAAGTGTTTGGAATTATTTTCAAATACTTTCAAGTATTTGGAAGTAGTTTAAAATAATTTTAAGTATTTTAATTATTTTTAAGAAATTTAAAATATTTTTAAGTATTTTGAGGTAGTCTGAAAAATTGTAGAATTTTTAAAAAAAATTTATAAATTAATATTTTTAAATCTATTTTTTAAAGTACTAGCGCACAGCCGCAAGCGGCTGTCTCCTTCGCTTTCATTTTACCGTTCAACATGTACATTTAATTTTTTATTTAGAGGTGCAACGTAATTTTGTTTAGATTCTCAACGTAAATTCAATATATTTCTATTTATAGTATATTCATGCACTCAAACAAGTTTCTGGTAAATGTGACTACTTTTTAACTACATCCTGTAGTTCCAGGAGGCCCCAATTAACGAGCTGTAGTTGAAACAACTATGGAA
>WNHD01005362.1:0-10268 GCA_011057455.1 Ganaspis sp. Gsp50 | reverse complement strand
ATACGTTTTCAATCCGAATTTTATACGTTCTTGGTGGAAAAATCACCCGGTTTTTGAATCCGGTTTCTATCCGTCATTTTAAGCAGGGTTGTTTCTTTAAATTTTTTATTTGACTATATTTTTTATATTTATTTTTTTTGTAGTAAATTTTTTATTTAATTTTTGTGCCTTTTGAAATTAACTCCAAGGTTTGATAAAATGCAAAACATTTCTTTCAATATAATTTATAATGGATGATTTAATTTCAAAATAAAAATCAACATACAAATAAGCACAAGAATGCAAAGAATAATCTGAATTATTTAACCTACATATTTAAAATATATATGCTATATGTATATCCTGTTCATGCTATTTAAAATTAAAGCTTTTTTTCAATGAATTTATCATTTGTATTAGATGTAAGTAAATTATTGTTACCTTTAATAGCTAGTATTCTTCTAGGGTCTAAGGTTTTTACAAGTTTATCATTATTTTTTACTCTATTACTTTTACGACCAGTAATTGTGCTCTCATTGAGGACGTCATACCCGAAAACTGCAACTAACATTCGTCGAACAAAAGTTTTACGTGTTTTGAATGTAACTTCGTTACAAACAAGCATGTATGCATCTTCAGGCAGCCATATTCCTCGACCGAGATGTATCTGAAAATTTTTTTAACAAATTCTTAAATTGGATGCTTCCTTTAATTTTACATTAATTTTTTTTTATTTTTGGACTTACTTTTATATAGTTTATGTTAAGAAAGTCAAATTTGAAAGTATTGTAATTACACATTTTTCAAATTAAGAATAGATTTTAAGTTTCAAAAAACATTTCTAAATACTAACACTCGATTTTTAAATTTAAAAATGTATCTAAAACATTAACATTAATTTTTTCACCTTTAGGAATGAATTTTTATGTTTTAGAACTTCCTTATCTGATTCCAGACCTTACTTACAAATTTAACATTTTTAAAACTCCAGAAATCATCAAATTTTGTAAAGTATTTCTGAACTTTAAAACTTATTTTCAGTTTGAAAATTCATTGGTAATAAAAAATAATAAGATATTTATGTACTCACATTATTGGAAGTGATATATCCTACTGCAAGACTTGGATCATCCAATCCTTCTCTATTGAAAACCGTCTTCACTTCGCAAAATATGTCTAAAAATATACGACATAGTAAAAATTATAATTTTTTTCAAGAATATTTAGTTTTAGAATTTAGAACAATCAATACCAACCATGCATTGTATTACATTTTACCATGGCGGTGTCTTGCCAATCGTAATTTAGTTTCTGGACACGACGTAATTCCGCTTCCATTATCAGGAATTGTTCTTCACGCTCGGCAGATGCTTTTAAAGCTTCATTCAATTGTTCTTCAAGGATGAGATTTTTGTTAATGACGTCACTCAATTTTTTTTCATTTTTTTCCAGTCCTGTCGTTAACTTTAAAATTTTATCATTGGCTGCATTTAATTCTTGATAATTTTTCTTCATCTGTAATATAAAATAAATTTATAAAATTGATGATCATAAAGCAAATGCAAACTAATATTTTATACTTTATGTTATTCTTTATATTTACCAAATTGTTTGAAAACATATTTCTGCGAGGCTGTGTTGATGGTGATTCAATGACTTTAGAGGACCCTGCTTTGTTATTAATTACATTAAATTTGTCTATAGACAAAGGCAACACAATTTGAGACGTAATCCTTGGACGAGCATTGTCTTGATATACTGTTGAAGGAAGTTCAGTTTGTGAATTTTCTTTCGTTTCAGAAAGATTTTCTTTCCGATTTTTTAACGGACTATTTGTTTTTCGAGGATTATATTGCGGTTTTCTGACAGGTATATTTTCATGAGAATTTTCTGTTAACTCATTTGAAGAAGCTATTGTTTGCGAAGAATTTTTTTTAGGTTTTATAGGAGCACTCCTTCCTGGAAGATTTTCATGTTTCTTGGGGGGTGCTTTTAATGTAATTTTTTCTTGAGACTTCTTATATGGTGCTTTTAATGGCAGTTTTTCTTGGGGTTTCTTGAAGGGTTTTTTTTTTGGTGGCAGTTTCCCTTTGGGTTGCTTGGATGGTTCCTTTAATGGAAGTTTATCTTGAGGTTTCTTTATAAATATTGGTCTTTGTAAAGAAGTTATTTCCGGTTTTGATAGAGCATTTTTTTTTTGTACATTATTTTCTTCTGGTTTCTTTAGATAAATTCCTGTTTGTGGACAAATGTCTTTAACTTTATTTTGAGCTCCAGCAATTTCTATCTGATTATTTAAAAAATTGTTTGCAAAATCTGTCGTTTCATGAGAATTAAGTTGGCGAGTAAGTTTCTCAGAAGATTTTGTTGGAGTTGGTGAAAGTTTCTCTGTTGCAGCAGACAATGTGCTTTCGAGTTTTTTTGCTTCATTTTGCCTAGTCTTTAATTTTTTCAATCTAGCCTGTAAAGAGTCTTCCATCTGAAAGATTACAAGTTGATTCAATTTATAATATATTACATTTTCTAACTTGTCAGATTGTTATATTTGTTACATGTGCAGTTTATCTGAATAATTATTAAACGCAAATTTTGAGTACCTCTCATGCAATTTTATAAAATTCTAATTTGATGGAGTATTGATTAAAAAATGTGCATATAATGCAAAAAATAAATGAAAGCAAAAGTATCTGCAATCAAAACAAAAGTATCAAAAGATTTGTGGTTTTTTTAAAAAAAATCAATCTTACCTTTCGCTTGTTTGCAGCAGCAATTTCTTTCAGATTTACTTCGATATCTGTATCTGATGTTTCTGCTGCAGATAAAATGTATCTCGATGGTGGTTGTGTTAAACGCTTAGAAGATAATAGCATTTCATCAGCTTCTTCCACAGAATCTATAATTTTTTTAAAAAATGTTTATAAATATAAATATTACAATATTACAGTTTTACAAAAATGGGAAATAGCGCGATACTTCTATGAAAAATGTAATATTTTGTAGTTGCAGCTAAAACCATACTACATATCTCAATTTTTGTCTGACCTAAATTTTACTTACCAGTAATGAATGCGATTGTTCCAAACAGAACTTGGTCATTTTTCGGTGAATTAAATTTATATGTTTGAGTATTTTTGTGGTTCTTTTCAATAAAATGATGAACATCACTTAGAGGAATCTTAAAAATGGTTTGGGTTCCACATTCTATGATAACTGCAATTTTTGTGTCTTCATTCATCTTCAAGGATGATAATATAGCACGAAAAACTTGAATAACTGACTTCAACTGCCTGGAATTTCCCATGATAAGTAAACATTAATTCGAAATATTTCTAATTTGACATTAAGAAAATAATAGATTTTAATAAAACATTTTCTAACTCATATTCTAAGATATATTTTTGTAATATATGAAATATGTTTAAAAATGTTTAAAAACAATGTTTTTATTTTATTACATGTAATTATATTAAAAATAACAGATAAGGCTTATTTCTCAAAGCAGTTGTGCATGAATAAATGAAAGTTTCTTTTTTTATTAAATCAATTTACTTTCTTATTTTTAATCTGAAATAGCCTGATATACCTTAATTGCAAAATTTAGGCAAAACTAATTTTTCTGAATTAAGAAACAGGCAACGTATAATTTTAATGGGAGAAAATTAAAATAACGAAAATCTAACAACTATTATTTCAGCAGTTAGTAAATTACTGTTTACCAATTTCTGGTCTTACTTTACTACTCTCATTGTTTGGAGAAGAAGACTACTATTTACATCTAATTTTATTTATGAAGTAAAATTCAATAAACACGAATATTGAATATTTGATAACAATCTTCTTTATATTATTCAATTAATATTTTCCTAGCTTGACTAACAATAAGTTGTATGTGTGTACGTAGTTTTCAGGATTTTTCTATAAACTTCATACTTTTGCATTTCATAATAATTAACGCAAACAAGCTTAATAAAAAAGTGATATGCAAGTAAAAGTTCTAATAAAAAATCTTCCGTTTAAAATATTAGTTAAAACAGAGTCATCACTTTAAAATGACAATAGTGTACAAAATTATACAAGATTTTCAGCTTTAACTAATTAATTAGACGATACCATACAAATAAAAGTCATCGACTAATCTAAATATTTTACTTTGACAGTTTCTTTATTGGAAAAACTAGTTTATTCAAAAAATATCAGTTAAAACTAAACAGTTTTAACTGTTTAAGTTGTTCGACAAAATTATTTTAGACTAAAAAATTGTAAATTTTCCAATTACCTTTTTTTTCTCTTATTTTCTAAAATTTCATTTAATTCTAGGTTAAAAAAATACCTGAGTAAAGTCATTTTGTTAATATTTAAATACATATTTTCAAAAAAGGTGTTTTCTAGGTTATGTTTAAAATTTAATTCAACTTTTATCAATAATAAACAGAAATAAATTGAATTTACTATTATACAAACTTACTTACACTTAAGTTGACTAACTCATATTCAGTTAAAATCCTTTTTTATGCACAACAAAGAAAAATCCGCACAAATATTGAGCACTCTTGTCTCGTTTGCTTCGCACTCGCACTTTTACTGATAGGCTCACGCCCCACGTGTTGGCTGCATGAGAAGGGAATTGGGAAGTCGTGACTTTTGCCGCCTTGCATTTTTAAAGAATTGTGACGTCGTATGCCTACCTGGTGGTAATTTAGCTAAGATTTCTGTTTTATCGACGGACATATAGATATATAAATGACATTCATTTCTATACATATACGTACATGGGTACTAACGGTTCATCTTTTCCTTTTGAAATGTAGATAATATTACCTAGTTATTTGTTTATGTTTTGTTTTCTACAAGTGATTTTTTGCACAATTTTGTGCTGAAGTAGCGTGACTCTGTAAGTATAAAGTGATCATTCTTTTTCTATACAATAAACAGACAATTTGTAATACTGATTGCAAATCTTTAGGTGAAACGTAACCTCAAATTATCCGTCAAATCTTTCTATTTAAAACATTCACCGTGATTTAAATTTAATTAATTTTTTTAATAAACAAGCATGAAATGTGTATATATTTAAACAGTTGTATAAATTGCAATATTTTCAGATCAATTTAAACTATAATACTTTAGTTGCCTTCATCAAAAGGATGTCGCACATTTTTAATTTATAATTTTGAAGTTGTAATATTTCCGTTAGTAAAATTCAAATAAGTAATTGTACTGCAAAAGGTTTTTAATTATCGCAAATATTGTAATATATAACACATGTTTTAAAAGTAAAGCTTTTTTTTATTTGATTTAAAACACATTAACATCTGAAGTATTTTACAAATATGCTCGTGCGATTATAGTAATGCTTGTATTATTTTTGATTGAATCGTTTGATGTTTTTCAGGATAAAATCATGGACACCGAAAGTGTCCGTAAACGCAAATATCATGGCATGGTACTAGATCCAAATTATGAACCCGACTGTACAACGAACAAAACTCTTAAGTCATGGGAGAAAAAATATATGAAATCTGTTCAGAAATTTGACGGTAATTATAATCTAATACAATTTAATCGTAAAATCCTATTTTAAAATCTTGAAATATAAAAAGGTGTAAATAACAAAATTAGAATTATTTCAAAGAATAAGATTCAAAAATCTTTTGTTAATCGAATTGAAGAATCGTTTCAGATGATTTTAGCACTGAGAATATAATGTATGATATTTAGGTAAATTTTTGAATATCATCTAATGATTTTTGCTGAAATATTAAACACAATTAAAATTTACATTTACTTCCTAAATTACGTAAGGGTTGATTAATAACAAAATCGGTAAAAATAAAAGAAAACTGCACTGTCTAGTAAGTAATACGCTCCAAGTCGACTTTTTGGTTATACGCATTCCAATTTAAAAAGACGCTACCGATAGTTGGTTTCCATATATTTATGAACTGGAATTATTTTAGATGTATTTTCATATAGTCCAATTAATTTTGTACCTGCTTAGGTATATGCTAAGTTTGAAAATTGTTAAAGGCTAATGTCAAAAAATTAAAATACAGAAGTGGCTTTAACTTACCTAACACAATACCGTTATGCATTTTACTTATCCTCTGTTTGCAAACAAATTCTAACATAATTTTAATATTTTCATTAGAACAACAGTTGGACGTTAAGTTTGATGGCCCAGGAGGAGAGAAGGATTTCTCTACATTATTTGATACAAACCTTGAAGCCATATCTACACCACTGACATCAACTGTTGAAGATGAAATTTACAACTCTCACAACAATTATGACTATTCTTCGGAAGATAGTGACGAAGATAATTCTACATTAAGGAATCCTAATTTGCTTTCAGCTACATCTGCAGATGGAAATGCAGAACCCAGCTCATCTGAATCGGCCATTGTCGACAAGACAATATCATGGTTAGAAGGTAGTGACAGAATTATGTTCGAAAAATCAGGTCAAACAATAAATGACGTTATGGAAATGGTAGTAGCGTATAGCTTGAAATTCGGTATTTCTAGAGAAGGACGTACTGCATTGATTGAAATGTTAAAACTTTGCGCAGGACCAGAATTCAAAGATTTAAATATTTCTAACTATAAACTGTCTAAAGCTTTTAATCCTCCACCTGACAAAATCACTTTTAACTTTTACTGTAACAATTGTTTCGGTACAATTTTACATTCCTCTCCAAAAAAAGATATTAAATGTCAGTTGTTAATATGTGAAGTTTGTGAAGCAAAACATTCTATTAATCTAAGTAACAATAACTATTTTCTGACAATCGATTTAGAATATCAATTAAAAAAAATATTTGAAAAAAAAGAATTGATTAATTACTTTACAAATGAAAGCGAAGAAAGTACTGAAAACTCTATAATTAAAGATATTCATGACAGTAAACTTTATAAAAAGGCGATCAGAAAATTTCATAAAACAATTACATATAATATTAGTACTGATGGTGCTCCATTATTTCATGTGTCTAAAAGAGGATTTTGGCCTCTGCAAGTTTGTTTGAACAATCTTCCAGTAGACGTCCGTTTTAAGTATATCTTATTAGCTGGTATAATGGTTGTTCTCAAAGAACCAAAACCAAATCTAATGAAACTCTACATGAAACAGTTTTTAAATCAGGTAATTCGTCTGCAGTTTCAAGGAATTACAATAACATGCCCCAATGGAAATAAAGAAATGACACTATATTTTACATTAATTGCGGTTATTGCTGATTCTGTTGCCCGAGCAATTTTACAATTTCGACTGCAATACAATGGATTCTATGGATGCAGTTACTGTTACCACGGAGGACAGCACATAAAAAACAGAGGGTTGAAATATCCTTTTTCACAAGAAGAACCTGAACTGCGCACTCATGAATCACATCAAATGGACGTAAGAAACGCAGAAATTCGTGGTTCCTTTGTGCGAGGAGTAAAAGGAGAATCTGCGTTCATGAATTTTCCTAATCTAGATATGGTGTGGGGATTTCCCGTTGACTACATGCATAATGCTTTGCTCGGAGTAACTGAGCAAGCGTGGACTTCTTGGTACAGCCTTCTAAAACCTAGGGATAGGACAGAGATTGACAATTTGCTTCTGTGTATACAGCCACCGCGAGAGTTGCATAGATCAACAGAAAAAATGTCTGACAAAAGTATCTGGAAAGCAACGCACTGGAGAGCATGGCTGCTCTTCTATTCGCTTCCAATTTGCTCGAAATTCGTTTCGTTAAATCATTTGTTAGACAATTTCGCGTTATTTGTGAACTGTATATTCACTTTATTAAAAACAGAAATAACTAAAGATGAACTAGACATATGCGAACAAAATTTATTAAAATTTGTATCACAGTATGAATCACTGTATGGAACCGAACGAATGACGTTTAATGTTCACATTGTAATGCACATAGTTGAGTCCGTTAGACAAACTGGTCCGTTATGGGCAACTTCTACATTTCCCTTCGAGCATGCTATTCACAACTATAAGCAAACTTTAAATGGTCCAAAGAGTCCAGAACAA
This sequence comes from Ganaspis sp. Gsp50, assembly GCA_011057455.1. NCBI lineage: Eukaryota > Metazoa > Arthropoda > Insecta > Hymenoptera > Figitidae > Ganaspis > Ganaspis sp. Gsp50. The sequence goes on along the minus strand of WNHD01005362.1, from coordinate 2,261 downwards.
CAAATTGCTACTGCATCTTTAAATTTATTGCAATATACAGTTCGACCATTTAACACTACTATTTCTGCGCAGGCAAGAGACTTCTGTGACACAATATTTACTTCGAAACTAGCGACAAAAAGTGCATTGAAAATTGGAAACTTGACATTATTTGGACCCCATCCCAAAAATGTATTTGAATCTATCGTTATCAAACGTTTTGAACGATGTGTTTTCAACAATCGTGTTTATAGCAGTACTCGGTATACTCGAACTAAAAGGTTTGATGATACCGTCATTATCTTAAAAAATAGAGATTTTGTTCAAATAACCGACATACATTTGTTACCCGACAATTCTTGCCTTTTCATTGTAAAGCAGTTAATTGTCGAACCATTTATCGCTGGAAACACAACTATTTCTCATATATGGAAAGTTACAGAAAATATCGATCACCCATCTGTCTCACCATCAGAAGTTGATTCAAAGGTAGTAGTTTTAGATTTCAAGGACGAACAATTTCTTTGCGAAATGCCTAACACAGTAGAACAGCAATAGTAATATAAAACCATTACAATTGTAAAATTATCTATTAAATTACTTTCGTAATTTTTTGTAAGTAAAATAAACAATACGTTTATTTCTATTGCATAATTTTTCGTGTTTTTCTATTTACATACATTTATTATATGTTAATAAAATTAATTTAATTAATATAAAACAAAAAAGAACTATTGTTATTAAATTTTCAATATATTTCTCTGTAAAAATTTTGTTTTCTTGGTGTAATTTAAATAAAAGTAGTAAAAAATATTGCTTTTCAAAGACCTCAAATCGACTTCAAGACTTAGGAAAAACAAAAAAATTATTAAAAAAAAAGTTGTAAAAGTCAAATATTTATTTTTTAATAAATACAATAATTTAACTTTATTAACGATTTTCGGCTTTTTTTAAACACAATTTCTTGAAGAAACAAAAATATTTATTTGCATTAAAATGCAGGCCTAAAAAATTGTAAAAAAATGTTTGATTATTTTAATGACCATCTACTAATACAATAATAAATAACAGTTATAAGAACAAATTAATTAGAATTTTCTTAAAAGTTATAAATAACTATTAGTCTTAAATGTTTCATTCAATTGAAAAATAATGTCTAGTTTTTTGGGTACAACTTTGTCAACTAGCATTTTGCAAGATAAAATATATTGCACTTTAATGCTTAAGAATAATAACACTGTTTCAAATATATATATATAAATAAACAAATATATATAAATAAAATATATAAATAAATATGTATATATAGAACCCAAGAAACTAAAAAAACAATTATTTATATTTATAATTATTTATAATTATAACTAATTTTCATTTTTATAAAACACAAGAAAATTTAATTGGTTAAATTATTTTCGAAAATGTACGCTTTCCAACAAATATTTTATTTATGAAAAAAATAGTTTTCCCTTTCATTTAAACTGGTATTTTAATTTTTTTGTATTTATATAGCATATACATAATAAGAAACATTTGAGACGTCAAGAAAATGTTAATCTTAGTTATATATTTGATATTGTCTGTGTCGAAAAGGTTACATTTTATTAAACAAAAGGTCAAAAACACTGAAATACTTCCAGGTTATTGTCTTTTTTTTTGCAGTTTAAATAATTTTGTTTGTTTTCCCGGTTATTTTCTAGTATTTTCAAAATGCTGACACTCTGCATAAACTTAATGAACAATTTTTTTTTTGTTAATCTTAAATTTTAACAAATATATTTTGTTTTCGCCTCATTTACCATAATTAAAATTACTTAATTCACTACATATTTATTTTCATTCAAACGTTTAATCTAAAATTATGAAATTATGATTTTCATGAGTATTAAATCTTTCATTTTCTTGAACAGTCAAGATTTTACAATAAAAAATCAATTGACTTTTCTAAAAATGTATTCCTGTTCAAGGAATTAAAAAATTAAAAACAGGAATTTTTACATTGGAATTCGAAGTAATTGAGTAAACTGAAAATATACTCTTCATAGCGGAATTAAAAGTCACTACGATTCAAGAGGATTCAAAAAATAGAAAGAAATAATTCCAGTTCAGAATTGCAAAGTAAATATACGCATTCAAGGAGATCAATTTTCTATATATTTCTATTCCCAATTGTCATTTTTTCAAAATGGAAAATTCGCCTATTAAAAAAAATTAATTATTCTGCACTTTCAGGTTAAAACTTCAAAATGTTAATTTTTCTCTATTCCTCTGTTCTTACCGGG
>WNHD01005361.1:0-10269 GCA_011057455.1 Ganaspis sp. Gsp50 | reverse complement strand
AATATCGGAAAGTCGTGGCCGTATTCTCGCTCGTACTTTTCGCTCTCCTGTAAAATTATCGAAATGATTCTAAGGTCCCTTTCTTCGGAGCGCGTCACAGATTATTTTTTTTCACCGGAAAAATAAGAGAATTCCGCCTCTCTTGCAATTTAATTACGGAGGATCCGCGAAATAAATTTTCTGCCGAACGTCACGATGACGTCACTGGCGAACAAATCTCAGAACGAGAGCTAGAACCAATTTTCACCAGTAGTGCAGCGCGTGGGAAGTTGGCCCATGCGTCAGCCTGCACTGAAACAACGGCACGAGAGATTGAACCGCGTCGCTTCAACTCTGGAGAACCAGAATTGATTCTCGACGGTCTCCTGGTATCATTTATCATTCGTGGTGAACCACGATGATGATCGATGATTCTGGAACTCTGCGGAGTGATTTTCGAGTAGATTTCTCTTTCAACTCACATAGGAGAACCTAAGTGTTATCGTGGTGAACCACGACGATGATCTATGATTCTGGAACTCTGCGGAGTGATTTTCGAGTAGATTTCTCTTTCAACTCACATAGGAGAACCTAAGTGAGTTTCCAGAGAGTGTCGTTTCTGCGACTTTCACGGTGAACCGAGGCGAATTCACAGGACGATTCTACACGGAAAAGATTGTCGAATCCATCCTTTCAGCTTGCATTGGAGAGCCAATGCGAGTTTCTAGGACGCCTTCTTCAGGTACCATTCTTGGAGAACCAAGACAATGGTGTCCGTAACAGTCGGCGTTCGAGAGAGTTTGACTACTAAGTCACTACAACTCCAGGGTTGGTATTTTTCTATCAGTAGAAACCGACCTGAGAATCCAGCACCCTTCCACAGTTAATTCCTGGTGAACCAGGACCTTAACTGCAGCCTTATCTGAAGTGGTATAGCTCGAGGTGTTACTCGAGTCGCTCTCCCGCGTGGACTGCCTGATCTGCAATCAAGCAGCTCGATATATTGTCTTCAAAGCCACGGTGTCTGGGAGCGGGGACGGCGGTCCTGCGCGGTGTATTTTGACGGTGAATATGCGCTGTTCGATGCGCTAGAAAATTGCGCCGTAGGACAGCCTTCTCGTCTGCTACCCACGTTTTGATAGTTTTCGGTAAAGACGAGAGTGTACTCTATAAGCTCGTCAAACCTTTTCATGTTTTAAAATTAATAAATATTATATATAATGTTATAATATATAAATATTATAAATAATAGAAAAATACATATAATCATAAACTATAGCTAGTAAATCATCGGAAGTTCCAGTTAATTTGTAGCATAACTTATCATTCTTTAAGTCAGTTGGTAGAAAAATAAGCTCATTGACAGGACGCACATACTCTGAATCGCGAGTTTTTAATTTAACTACGCGAACTAAACCATCGAATCCCGAGTATCATTGAATTACACGTTCAAGGTTCCATTTACTAGGAGGCAAATTCCGTTTTCGTAATAAAACCATTTGTCAGTTTTTAACAGGAAGTTTAGACGTTCTCCACTTTGTTCGATGGTGGAGAGATTTCAAATAATCTGACGACCAACGCTGCCAAAGTTTCTCAAATAATTGTTTTTATTGAGTTTAATTGAGTTTCTTCCCAGCGAGATAAACGGTTAACATTTAAATCTAATAAAGATAATTGCAGAACAGCGTTGATAGGTCCGCCGATCAAAAAATGACCTGGAGTTAAAGGGTCAAGGACATCGACGTTATCAGAGCAAGCTTTTATATGCCGCGAATTTAGTATTACCTCAATTTCGCATAACAGGGTTGTGAGTTCTTCATAGGTGGGAGTTTTATGTAAAAGAATTCGTTTAAGGTAGTAGCCCGGTGTGACGCTCGAAATTTCGATGCTTCTTTACGAATTTTTTTAATGGGTAAATAAAATGCGATCGTTACAAACTTTGGATATGTTTTTATCTACGTTTTAAACTATATAAAAAAGTAATGTTTTACAATAATTAACGTTCATTTGTTAATAATTTTTAACGTTGAAGTCGACTCCTAGAAAAAAACATAAATTTCTCGGTACATTCCAGGGCCTTTCGCAGTCATCGAAAACAAAAAAATCACAGATATTTTTCTTCTACAGACATAAATCTAAGTTTAGAACCAATAAAATTCACATTTTTTAACAGAAAAAACAAAATGGCGGACTTGTGTTTGCATTGATAATTTCGATCTTGCGGACAGATGAAAATTTAGTGGTACATCTTAGCGATGTTCGCCGAAAAGACACTGAACAAGCGTAGGACCGCCATTGTGACAGAATATTCAAAAGATCCGATTGTAGCTTAGGTCCTTTGTACATATGGTCATTGATGGGTGTACCAATCGATGTTTTGCTGAACGCGTTAAAGACTACTCTAAACTTGTCAGTTTGACTTTTTCCCGAATTGCGACTCCAATTAATTTCGCTCAATTTTTTGGATTTAGTCCTGCTCTGCTAGGACGACAGACAAGTATTAAAAAATAATGGAGGCGAGCCTACGTGAATCGTTAATTTTTATTTATTACATCTGGATCAAAATCGAATTTTGTTACAAGAGAACCGGAAAATTCAAATACCCACCAGAAAGTTTTGAAGATCAATGCCAAAAACGTAACTATGAAAATATTGAACTCAGTTCGTTTCAACAACTAAACGGGAAGAAAAAAAAACAAATCGTTGGTAATAATATATTAATCGTTCTCTTTCGTTGGCAACCTTATCTATTCAAGACAAAAAAGTAGTTTAATTAAACTAGTTTCTTGTGACTTGTTAATTTTTTTGTATGACCAGCAATTCTTTCCTTTCTTCTAGTTTAATTTCCTAAACTAGTGAGCGATTATTTAATTAGAAATTCAATTTAGGATTTATTTAATTTTATTACATTGTAATTTTTATAGTGTTGCTAAGAAGCAACGACCATTTTGAGTTTTCTTTTACTTCGATTCCTTAATTGAATTTTCTTCCCTTTATTATCCCTCATTTTATTTTGAAACATCTTTAATAATATTTCGTTCCATTTAAATTTCATTTGTCTATTATTGTTTTGACCCTCTCTAAAATGAATTTATTCAATTCCCTCTAATAATTGTTTTGATTCAACCAAAAAATTAATTCATTTAATTCCCTCTAATTATTGTTTTGACCCTTCCAAAAATCAATTCATTTAATTATCTATAATTGAAATATATTGAGCATTTTTAAATCGTCTGATTATCGAACCCTCTAATTATTTATTCTATATTTTAACCTTCTATTTCAAACTACGATTAATTACCCGATTGATTATTTTGATCATTCCCTTATTAATCAATTTATTAGTTTAATTCTGATCATCCAATCTTGGTAATTCTGTGACGAAAGAGCACAAACCTGTTTGATTTAAATTTTGGTTTATATCAATTGTAGTTGATAACTTTGATTAATGAAAATGAAAATTTTTCTAAATTGACCTTGTTTTATTGTGTTTAATGTTAAAAATAAAATAAATTACTATAATTATTACGAACCACCCTCTCTATCATCTTCCGCTTGAAACTGAGTAACCGAATTAAGTTGCTGTTTTAGTGTATATATAATCATTTTTAGTGGATTTCTTTTATCAAGAAGGCACCCGGCATTTAATAAATTTAATTCCATTTAATTTCGACAGCAATCCTAAAAGGTAACCTAGTTTTGAGTTCAGATTATTTTGAATTTTAAATTATTCTTGAATTTTCAAATTTGAATTTTAACGTTAAATTAGAATTTAATCCTTCCATGTTTGTTTATAATAAAAAGTAGATAAATGATCGTGGGAAGGTACGTGGAATAAAAATGCTGTATTTTAACGGTTACAGCGAAAATTCATTGGCATTACCTTCGTATTTAATATTTATTTTTTAACTAAGTGCCCTTATTTTAATTTATTTATTTCTAAAATGTAGTTCTAAACGGTTTGGTGCCTAAATGTAAATTTATTTAGGTAATTTATCCAATTCTTGAAAAACACCAAAGAATCTCGCATTTTTATTTTAGTCAAATGGAAATCTGGGATGAGTAATCAATTTCATTTCGAAAATATTATTTATTCATTTTAATAGCATAAATTCTAATTACAAATGCCTTCAGGTTTCACTAATGATTGATAATCTTTAGTATTTACTGTCACAATGTGACCATTAATGTTCCAATTATTATAAATGGATCATACATATTTACACGCTACAATAAAAATCATTGATAACAGAATAGAAAAGTTCATTGCTTGTGAAAGTCTTGTAGGAGAAAAAAACAGTGAGAAAAATTTCCAAAATAATTGAAATAATTATTGAGAAAGATTGAAGTGCTTTTATTATTTTATATTTAACTGAATCTCATACTCATCAACTTTATTTAAATTGCCTTAGATATGATATATTCTTAAAATATTTTCATTATCATCCAAAATGCAGGATCAAAAAAAAATTAAAATATTTGTAACATCATTAAATGATATCAAGAGGGACAGATTAATTTATCTTTCTAACCAGTTAGTGGTAGCAGATGTAATTAAACAATTAACACCTGTTTTTTTGGTGTGTCGTCTTTTGGGTTTAGCACCTTATACGATTTCTAACACACAATTTTCTTTATCCAGGATCGGAGTTGTTTTTTCTAGTTTACTAGTGATTTTTCACGTCTTATGTGCATATGTACACACAAAAACATTTCTGGATTTTGAAATAGAATTAAAGCTAAAGATATTCTTGATCATAAGAACATTACTCGTGGTTTTAAGTGTTAGTGCAGACATTATTCTGAGTATCATTTGGGAACATAAGCTGCAAAACTGCTTAAAATTATCTTTATATTACGAAGAAATTAATATATTTAAAGAAGAGAAGAATTCCTTAGTGAGATTAAATTGGATATTTTTAATTTTCAATTTCACATTTTTTGTTTCCATTGGACTGTATAGTTACGTACTTGAAAACGTTAAAGATTTGGTTGTTTTTATCTATATTATAATAAATCTCTCCATAACATTTGGAATTTTCAAATTTCTGTCAATAGTTATTGTTTTACGCAGTCGATTTCAAAGGCTTAATCTCTTCATAACAGAAGGTATGCAAAGTATTTATTCATTGTACATATATTTACTTGAAAATAAAAACAGAAAATTATGTATAACATAAAGAGAAGTAATAAGCAATTCAAAATATATATACGTTATTTTGATCTACATTTTTCAGATTTTTATGAAGTTTGCTCAAAACAATTGGGTGGATCATTTAGTTTTCAAAAAGCATGTCGACTTCATGACCGTTTAGTTTCATCTTTAGAAGATATAAACTATTGTTATTCAGTGCAGCTTATTCTTTGGTATTCTACAATGATCTTTCACGTAACTACAAGAATTTATGTTCTTCTTTCAGTAGGAAAGGCAGACGACTTTCACATAAATTTACGAGAAATACTTCAAATTACATATTTTATTCTTCTACTGATAATAATCACTACAGTTTGTCACACAACAGCAAATGAAGTAAGTAAATATAAATTTCTGTATATGAAGACAATTAATAAAACAATTTATTTTAGCATTATGTGATAATACTGAGTTCGAATTACTTCAATTGCAGGTTTGCAAGATGCCAACAATTATATTTTCACTTAAATTTGTTAACTTTTATCAATACAGCAGTAAAGATGTATGTTATGGTTTTTTTCACATAATATGACATTAGATGTTTATAATTTGAAAAATCGTATAAATCCATTTATTTACAGGAAATATTAAGTTTTAAAAATTACTTCTTTCATCGCACATTTGCTTTCTCTGCAGCTTCTGGAGTCTTCGTTATAAATCTTCAAATCCTTGGTTCCGTAAGTAATTTATGCACTTATTAAAAGTTACTTTTATAAATTCTTATCTGAAAATAATAAGAAATTAATTTTCAGATAGCTGGAGTAATCACAACGTATCTTGTAATAACATTAGGACAGTCTACATAATTATCAGTATTTTTTCCTTTATTGCAAAATTAACAGTAATTTACCTGAATTAAACATTTAATTCAACTGTTGTTTTAAATATCATGTATTTTGCTTATTACTGTCACGTCCCGTAACTATTAATTAATTAATTAATTAATTAATAAAAATAATATAACTCACATACTTAGTCTAGCTATTTAATCATTATAAAGAAGATTTTTTTATATGTAATGGTCTTCTCTAATTTAAATAAAATAACTAATAATGAATTAATTGTTTAAACAATCTATAAGGTTAACAATTAATGTTTTTGAACTATAAGTATTGTTAATTATACTAAGTTACTTTCTACATATCAAACAAATTTTAAGCGAATTTGTTTAAAAAATAATAATAAATTATTTCAACAAAGATGATTATGACTAATAATTACGAACTTATGTACCACGTTTTACGCTAATTTCTAATCGATAACTTTACTTTTAGTATTAATTTGTTTAAAAAATCAATTGTTTGAAGCAACTTAATTAATAACTAATTGTCATTTAAGCAGGTTACGTTGTAATTAAACAAAACAACAATCGATACTTTAAAATCCATTAAACAACTAAACAATAATTTATCTTTCTAACTGTTCAAGCAATTTAAATTAACAACTAATATTAATTCAAATTGCAACCTTTACAACATTCAGAGATATTTCTACACATAATGTAAATCGATTTGTTTAAATAAACGTAGTCAATTGTTTAAACAAATCTAATTGTTAATAATATAATTAAATAACAGAATTCGTTTGTGCAATATAAAACCAAACCTTTTGTTTAAACAACGATATCTATGTATAATCTGTGAAGCATATGTGCACAATTTTGTTAATATCCAACTGGTGCTAAACAAATCAACTAATGGTAAATAAACCAATTTTCCAACCATGTATATTAGAAACGTTACCATGAAACCAAAAAGATTCATGCCCTATAAGTCAATAAAGTTGGATCCCAAAAATGTGGATCAACGCATAGAAAAAATCAACATAGGACGGAGGTTATCCTACCATTAGGTTGACAAATTCGCACGTAGGCATTTTTTTATGATACTCAATGGAAACTCATAGGAACTAGATCTCCATAAATAACAATCTTTTAGCCATGAAGAGCATAAAAAAGATTTCACTACATGCATATCGGCGGAATAATTTCTTAGCCGGTTCACGCTATCTCAGTTACCTGTCTTCTTCATCGTTTTCCTCATCAGTTCTGTGGTGTTCAAGTTAAAGGGACTCTGAAAATACGATTCCATTTACATTCAACTCAAGCTACTGCTATATCAGTTAGCGCTAATCATTATCTACTACTACTAGTACAACTAGCATTTCTATACTTGAGGACCAGAACTATGAGAATTTTTTGATGGAACCTTCGGTAATTATTAAGTAATTATTGTCAGAAACTCGATTTTTCTATAATCAAAGCAACGACATTTACCTTTCTTTTTTCTTTTCTTTTACAGAGATTTTCAGATATTTTTATCTTATTATAAGGTACAGAATCTTTTGGTTTCGGTAATATAAATTGATTTAAATTACCATTACATTTACTTTTAATGAGTTGTAAAACCATTTCTTGGCCTCGTTCCAGCTTAAGCTTAAATTTTAATGTTTACCTATCTCAATCGAGGAACTTAGAGATATTTTTCATGTGGTATATTTTAGCTTCTTTTAATTTTAAATAGCATTCTAGAACATCAAAGTACCAATAAAAAATGTATGTTATGGATCTACTAAATCACAGCGGCGGATACAGTGTGTGGCGGTCAATTTTACCTCGCACAAATAATTTATACTTAACTGCGTAAAATTGTCACCAGAACATTAATTACCAAACATCAGACCTCCAGACTGGATGATCCTGATTGGATCCATGTAATAATGCGGACTTTCAACGAAACCCTGTGAGCTGGAAAGTATGTATGATGTTTCCTTGTGAATGAAACTACCTAAGGATACCCGAATCGTCGGCATTATGGATGACGAAATAATCGCCTGCAATGCGTGAATTGTAGAAATCCTTCGCATATGAGTCAATGAAACTCTTAAACGAGTCAAGAATTGACTGGATGCCAAAGGCCTGGAAGTGGCAGTGAAAGAGACCGAGTAGCTTCTCATTACGGATCGGAGATCATACGTAACTTCTTCGGTCGAGATAACCAGAACTGAAGTTCAATGGAAGAATGAAATACAGTCCCTAGGAGTAGTGTTGGATAAGAAGCTAAGTTTCAACCGACACCTGCAAGCTGCAACATCCAACGCTATCCAATGTAGGCAAAATCCAGCTTATGTTAAACACTGGTGGTCCCAGGGAAACAAAAAACAGATTGCTGGCGAGTGTGGTTCATTCAAAGCTGCATAGCTCCTGTATGGGCTTCGTTCCTAAAGAACCACTCCATCTCTAAGAGGCTGCTTTCAGCTCAGAGAACAGTATTGATAAGAATTATTTCAACCTGCAGAACAGTATCTATCAGCGCAGCACAGATTTTTACAAGTGTTTTGCAAATAGATTTGTTGGATAGCAAAAGACTGGATGTATTTATGCTGATGGAACAAGCACGCTCACAGATTATAACTGTTGGCGTGTAAAAGCAGAAAGCTGAAATGTTGCCAGAGGTAGATTACTTGAAAAATGGCAAGAGAGATGGAACAGCGAAACGTGGACGTAATGAGTCATGGTTGTTTTAATGAGTAACTTAAACGGTTAAAGAAGAGGGAAAAGGAGTCTTAGTGTAGATATGTAGTTGACGACGCAGAACACGCCCTCTTCAGATATGGAAAATGGTCAAACGTCGATAAAAAAGAAAAAAAGTAACTTAACAATCCTAGGCTAGGTGTCAACTAAACTAGCTATTGTACAGTCGAATGAAGTTCGGCGCTGTGCCAAATGTTTTAAGCTTTATTCCTATCGTAAATAATTAAATATTTCTTCTTATTCTAAATTATCCAACATTGATTAAATTGATTAATATTCTTAAACTATCAAAACTGGAGACTAACAGTAACTTAAAATTTTAAATAAATTACCAATTATAAAAAATATTATTATTATTATAAGGAAGTGGTCATGACCACCTACTTCCTGGATCTGAGCCTGATTAATGTTTCCCATACATATTTTAACATGAAACATTTATATCGTAATTATACAAACCCTCATTTATTTTGGTATTTAACATAATTTCTTTTGTATTTATCACCAAGTCGTTTATAATACTTTCTCTTTTGACTTATAACACCCTAATTTATGAACCCTTAAACAAGAGTTTAAACAGTTGTATGTTATCTGTTATCAGAACTGTTGTTTAGAGCAAGCAAAATAGGTATATTAATCATATTTTGTCCTTCCATACTTAACATGTCAAAGAGATTTGTTCGATTTTGGAAGATAAGGTAAATAAAAAATAGAAAAAACTATTTTTTAATATGACGACGTTTCGGTAGCTTGGTTCGCCACCATCATTATTCTCAAAATATTTTCGATCAAGTTTATTGACCTCTTTGTTTATATATAATGCGAATCGATTGCTGTTACACCTCAGTCTTGACTAATTACTTGTATTAATTACTGTGGTTTTATTAACTTAGTCAGTATGACGAAAAAATTCTTTTGTATGAATAGTTTAAATTCGTTGTTTTTTCTATTTACCAATTTTATTGACGGTTTATGGATGTAAACAAAATGTTTTAACTAGGTAAAAAAATGTGTTTTTAATTCATTGTTAAATTATATTCATTTTTGTAACTTCTGTGATTCCGTATGTAATTTATTAAATATGTACCAATTTTTATTAAAGTGACCTGATGATGGTGACGAACTAAGCTACCGAAACGTCGTCGTATTAAAAAATATTGTTTTCTATTTTTTATTTACCTTATTTTCCAAAATCGAACAAATCTCTTTGACAAAATAGGTGGATGTTGAAGACAAAAATTCGTGGTAAGTAATAAAAAAATTACATTTAAAATGGTTCATCGTTATGTTAAAATTTGATTAGTAATAATTCGTGACTCCTTCTTAAACTCTTTCTTTCTTTTCTCATTTTTCAGTCAAAACCAAATATCTCCTAATCTTTATTAGCTTCGATCTTTATAAGTAGCGCAATTTAAAAATGTGGAAACAAAAGCGTAATAAAATTTTAGTAGGAACTGCAATTTATAGTATCGAAAGAGGTATAAATAATTTTACTGGTCCGTCACTTCAAGAATCAGTGATTCAAAAATTAAAGCCGATTTTTTTGGTATGCCGAATTCTAGGG
>WNHD01005360.1:10342-43172 GCA_011057455.1 Ganaspis sp. Gsp50 | reverse complement strand
TCGTGCAATTTTTACTGTTCGGAATTTTTGAAATATTTCTATATTATAATAATTATATTTTACAATGTTTTGCGTGGATTTTTTTCATCTTCGGAATTTTTGTTTGATTTTGTTTAAAGAATATTTTTTTAAATTCTTTTGTTAATTTTTTGCATCTATTTCGTTACTGTTTGGAGTTTTTGTATTTTTTTAATATTTGTTTTATGTTTCGCGTATATTTTTTTAAATTTTCGGAATTCAATTTCAAATACTTGCATTTTATTGATTTGCAATTTATTGTGATAATATTGAACTGTAGAACAATTGTATTATTTTTTATTTCTCAATTTATTTCAACAATTTACTATATTTTTTTATTTATAAAAACCATATAATAGTTGTTATTTATTTGTCAATTTTGTTAATTGTTAATTACCTATTTGTAATTTTATTGTAATTTTATTGTAATTTTATTGTAATTTTATTGTAATTTTATTGTAATTTTATTGTAATTATTATAATTATTGTTATTTATTATCATTTTATTTTATTTATTGTTATATATTGCGTTTCTCATTTTGTTAATTGCTAATTAATAATTATTTGTCATTTTATTGTATTTATTGTATTCTTACTAATTGTATTATTTTTTATCATAATTATTGTTATTTATTGATATTGCCACAAAATTCTAATTAATTTCTAAAACCACTTTTTAGTTTCTCCTCGATTTTTCGAAATTGTCGTTTGGTTTTCTGGTCGTTAAATTGGAAAAAAGAACGTAAAACAGAGAGGATATAAAATAATAAGATGACGGAAAGTGTTTCCATATAAGTCAAATTTGTCAATTTATGTTTAATATTATTGCTTTCTAATTTATGCACAAGGTCGCGAATCGTGACAAAAGAAAACGAGAATCACAAAGAAAGCTCTGATAAATTTGTAATTGAAAACTGCAATTGTAATTGAAAGATTCAAAGAAAGTGCTTATTTAAGAATCACAGAAAGAAAGAATTGAATACAATAACAAAGTTTCGAATTTTCGATAAAAAAAATCCAATGATTTCAATGAAAATAAAAAAAATGGAACAAGCAGAAAAGAAACTAGCTAAACTATTAATTACATTAATTATTACATTATATTAATTTAAATAATCAGAGAGGTATTAAATCGCAGTACTAATTAACAGTATATAAAAAAAACTTTCCACATAATATAAAACTAAGTACATAAATATAAAAAAATGAACAGAAACAATAGAAAATTGAATCCTAAACTTTCGGATAAGTTTTTAATAATAAACGAAATAAATAATTTCCGATTTATATTGTTTTCACAATCGAATTTTTTTACGTCAACGTCACTTGGTGTTACACGTGTCACACAATATACCTCAACTTTGACAGAAGAGGTCAAGTTCTAAATTTCGAAATTTCGAGCCAAAAGGGATAAGACAGGATCGCGAAACGGCCCGTTTTTAATGACGAATTGATGACATCATCGGAGACTTTAAAATACGAGTCATTCGTCTCAGGATTATGCGGTGAATGTCACGAGAAAAATGAGTGTCAATGACAGGAGGACACTGCGATCATTCAGGGATCATTTTCTTTTCGAGCATATTAGGAAACAAAAAGCACTAACAGTAATTGTTTAACGTAAAGATATCTCCAATGCTGTTAATTATATTTCTAATGAGATTGAGGGTTTTGCTCAATCTACGCTTTAATGTCAATGATCTTGGGTAAGGAGCTCGGGGAAAAAGTCCGGCAAAAAATGGGAGGAAAATAAAGAGGGGTTAGAAAAAGATTTGCTATTTTTGTATCTTACCTTTAAATAAATAATCGTATTCGTCGTCTCGAGTGCCCATTTTCGTCAACAGCGAACTACTCCTTGGATGGACGGTCTTGATTGAATATAACGAGATCCGTACTTTGTATTTATATACAAAAAGACAAGGAGCCAAGAAGAGGCTCCTCTTTTTTTCAGTTCACTTTCCTTCGGGATCTTGGGATTTTAATTCACTCTGGATGACGCGAGAAAGAAATTAAAATTTGTATTGTCGCGACTGCAGAAGGGCACAATAAATTATTTTCTTTCTTTCAATTTAACTGTACAATATGGCCTCCTTTCCTTTCTACGCCCCTCCAAACAGATTGTCTGCTCATGCGCGCTTTCTACATAGGGACACTTTTTCCCGCTAGAGGCGCACGTGATGGATTAAGCCCGATCCACAGTCGATTAACTAAAGGCCTATTCTCTTTCCGAAGTAAATGCAACTTGTCCAGTATTTTTACTTCTCTCTCTCTCTCACTCTAATAGGACTTTCAAAATGGAACGTTGACTACTTTGGTCACTTCCCGTCTCGAAAAATTTACTACACACTGCACCACAAGAAATGCAGAATGTCCCCAAGTCTTGATTTACAGTCTTTCTCTCTTACTCCAACAAGCTGTTTGGCATCTCTCTCGTGTCCTTGGAGGTGTGAAGCGGCCTTGAACAACTCGAAATGTAAATTCCGGTGTTACCTACGTAAAATTACTTACCCATCCCTGCTGGGATCTTAAACCAGGAATGTCGGATATCGGAATTTGGAATATCAGGAACGAAGAGGAATAAAACCAAATTCTATGATTTCTATGACGTTTATTGGTTTATTTTATCTGATTTATTATCTGTAAGGTTTATCAAAAAACACAGAAAGTAATAAAATACTCTTTGTCATTAAAACTGATGAAAATAACTCAAACAGCATATTGTTAAATTGTACTGTTAATCCGGATAATAATCTGCGGAAGAAATGAATCAAGAATCTAATGTTACTTAATATATTGTGTTAAAATATTTTTTTTAAAAAATACAGTAATATTTAGGTAAGTACTTATCTGAAATATTACTAAATGTTTATATTTAGAATTTATTACTCTACAAATTTTTTTTATTCCCCTGTATGCAAAAGTTACAGTTAAGTACAACTTTCAAATTTATCAACACAGTTACAATATAACATTGAAAAACAAAATATTCTTGATAATTTGTTTGTATATAAATACTGCAAAACTGACAAAGTAGTCTTCCGTATGTTTACAATTTTTATTTCCTGAAACATAACCTCAAATTGTTTATTATATATTTCGCAACAAATGTTATCTCTGTTCAAGTGAATTCGATATTAAAGTGTATAAAAAGAAGTGACTCGATTTTATTCAAGTGTGCACTGTATATTTAAATACGCTTAATTTTGTTAAATAATTTTCGTTTTTAAAGCTATTTACTAAAAGCTAATTTACTAAAAGACAGAAATGAAAAAACTGTCATGAAAAAACAGCAACCAACTCGAAAGTTGAGAATTTAATATCTTTTAAATAAAGTTAAAGAAATGATGAATATTCGTTATTTGAGATTAAAAGTACAATATATAAATACGAAAATAAATTTGCAAAAGTTGTTGAGTAAAAGATGTTAAGTAATGATGTTTCAAAATAAGATTTCTCTGCATAAGAACTGAAAGTGAATCACGTTTTGCCATTCAAGTTGGAATACAATATGTATAAAATTACTGTGATTTAATATTCTCGGAATTTGTAAAGTTGTAATGTTTGCATTAATCGGATTTTTTATTTTATTAATAGAACATCGAAGCGCCTCGGCCACGAAGCTAAATATAAAATGCCAGATATTACGCCTGAAGAGACAACGAATTCGGAAAATAATTCAAGCGAGACTCAAAGAGTAACGACAGAACCAACAAGAGAAGTCCAAACTGTAAATAATTTAAATCTTGGGGCTCGGACTATGGAACGTTCTAGACTTTTCGTTAACAACATATCGTCAACTTTTGAAGAAATGCAACCTCTAATCGGACAAGTAAAAGCAGCGAAAACTTTTTATCACCCATAAACCAGAATCTTTTGTCATGCACTTTTTATTTTAATATTTCCGCAAAAATATTTGCACGAAAATTTCAGTTCCGAATAACTTCTATTTACATTTTCATCGGCGTTTTAAATTATTCACTACTTTGGAAAATAATAATGTAGTATAAAAATGGTAACAAATAATGATGATAAAATAATGATAATATAATGCTCATTCACGCATATTTTATTAAAAAATAAATTGATCCAGAAAAGTGTAGTGTTTGTTAGGTAACTTAAATTTCGTCTTTTTTATACCGAATCAAATGCAAAAAGCAGAGTGCACAAGAAATTCCAAAAACAAAGTCAAATTGGCAAAAAAGTGAAAAATGCAAATTTTTGTAAATGTCATATTAATGTATATTTTTAAATTTTGTTAAAACTGTTTTATTTTTAAAATTTGTTACAACTTTTTTCATATTGTTAAAATTTGTTAAACTTTTTTTCATATTTTTAAAATTTCTTTCTTTATCAGATCTCGTGGTCGTTCTGGCCGAACTCGCAGAGACGGGGCTCGGAGGAACGAAGTGCTCCAACTCAAGAATCTCAACGTGATGATAATTTTGTTATAAACATGGAAGCTTTTCCAGAAAGTGACGTAGTGGAGAATTCTCAGCAGAATTCTTCGATAGAGCAAAATAATCATCAGCATCCTACTTCAAGTGATAATTTGGATCGGGAAGCGAGAGAAACTGTGAATGACGAGAGTCAAAATAACAATAATAACAATCTGAGTGAGTTGCAAAACGAATATAATTCTCTGAATCCCGAGGCAAGGAAATTACTCAAGATTCTCCGAAAGTACATTCCTTTAGTTTTAATTCTACTTGTCAAGTGCATTAATGACTATAAAGCCAAAATAATTCACTTTTTGGTCCTTTTATTAACAACTATTCAAGCCGATTCGGATTTAAAGAGAGAAATATCAAAGCAACAGAACAGAAGCTACATGACTTTGATAGGCATTTTACTCTACACGTGTGGCTGCATTGTTTTTGTCAATTTGCTGTTCGAGCAGCCAATTTTGCCAAAAATCACCTTTCCCTCGAGTGCTTGGGAATTGCTCTGGACAGTGGCAATCACGGACTTCATGATGAAGCTCATTACAATTTTATGTAAACTTTTCCTTACCTTCTTCCCTGCCAAGATAATCGCCTTGCAAAACAGGGTTAGTGATTACTTATTTAATTATTTACTTATTTATTTACTAACTTATTCATTTACTTAATCATTTACTTATTTCAGGGATCACAGTTCATCCCCTTTTCCCCTTATTTTCCCTTTTGAATGAAAATTCCCTAAAACACCTAAAATCAAGTATTTTTTCCCCATTTCGTCTAATTTTCAATAAGTTTTTTTTAATAATTTTTCAACAGTAATACTTCCGACTACTTAAAAATACTTTAAATATTTTGAATGAATGATAAATACAAGTTTATAGTTTCTTTCGCCAAACCCTAAAACCAAAACAAATCACCAAAGGATATTTAAAAATTCTTCAAAATAAATAAAAGTACTTAAAACTACTTAAAATATTTTATACTACTTCAAAATACTTCAAAATATTTAAAAAAAATATAATTACTTCAAAATATTTCCAAATATTTTCACACTTCAAAATAACTAAAAATACTATATATGACTAAAAATAACTAATCAATTATTTTTAAATTAAAAGCAAGAAATAAACTAACGTTCTTTAAGTCTAAATCCCCTCTTGTACCTAAAATTGAACGAAAAATCGACTGTGATCCCTGTTCTTTATTTATTTCCAATATTTACACACAAAATAAAATTGCAAAGACGCATGGAAAGAAAAAAATTTAAGTAAAACTAATAAAAAAAAACATAAAACAGATTATATATGTATATGTAAAAGTTACTAAAACATAAAAAAGAACATAAAAAACAAGATATAAAAAAACGTTCAGGTCGTGAAAAAACTTTCTCATAAAAATGTTATTTTAAACAATAAATTGTATACTGTGAATTTTTTTATACGGGCTATTGTAAATTATTTTTGTATCGTCACGACTCAAACTATATTACAAAAAATGTAAAGGGGATTTCAAAAACTATATTATTTACTAAATAAACAATAATAAAATATATATTTATAAATAATATTGATAAATAAAGAAATAATATTTTAAATAATATTAAATAAATATATATATAATAATATATATATATTTTTTATATAAAATATATAAAAATTTACCTATAGTTTTTAAAAAAAACCTATCCTTTTTCAGGGCAAGTATTATCTCATGCTAGAAGCAACTTCCCAGCTCTTCCGATGCTGCATTCCAATTCCATATTGGTTCAATTTTTTATTCGAAGCCTACGAAGGTGTAGAAAAAATTATGGGCTTCGGGCTCATAACAATGTACACACTGAGCAAAGGAAGTGACATTGCTTCTCGAGCAAGACTTTTTAAACGCGCTGTCAAGAAAATGCTGCAGCAAGTCGTAAGTATAAATTGCCTAAGACAAAAAATCATTATTCTAAATTCATTAATCACATATTAATTCATCAATAATCAATTAATTCATTATTACTATCTTTCAATAATAAATTCATATTTTAATTATTTTGAACAGTGTAATATTTATCATTAAATTGGAATTTTTAAAAAACTCCAATTTGATTCATAAAAAGGGTTAAGATATTTGTATTCTAATTAATATTAAAATTAATTAAATACTTTATTTTATTATATTATCTATGTATACCCATTCGGGTTTTTTAACATATAAACCCCACAGTTCAATTAATTAAATATTTTAATATTACTAAATGAGCATTAATAAAATTAATATCAATAAATTAACATTAATAAAATTAATATTATTAAATTAACACTAATAAAGTTAATATTAATAAATTGATTAAAACTCTAAAAAAACTTTTTTTTACAGAATGTCGGTTCTTCTGCGACAAAAAGTCAACTGGACGAATCAGGAGGGATTTGCACAATTTGCCATGACGAATATTCGGCGCCAGTGAGGCTGCACTGTAAGCACATATTCTGCGAACTCTGCGTGATAACTTGGCTCGACCGAGAGCGATCCTGTCCTCTTTGTCGTGCACCTGTCACGGGCAATCCCATCTACCGAGACGGACACACGTCCCACTTCATTCAACTCTTTTAACTCCCCCACACCCCTTCAAGATGAGAAATTTGTACAGCACTGTACCCAGATTTTCAGTATTGATTCAAGAAAGAAAGAAAGTAATTACAAATTTTTTTTTTTATTTTTATAAACCACAAGACCTTTTAATTTTTAACTCCTGACTTGTAATATAACTGTACACAGAACTAGAGTTAACACTAGGTTAATTGATAAGACATAGAACCTAAAGTAATTTATATAATTTAAAAACTAAGATTATTTGTAAGATTTCTAAACGTAGACGATTTATCCGTCAGATAAATCTGAATCGTAGATTTAATGACTGGATTACTTTGACGCGAGTTTCGTTTCAGGTTTTTAAAACTTGCTTTTTCCTTCCTATTATTTCTTTCATTTCTTATTTTTTATTTTTATTTTTCTATTTCTTTGTTTAATTTTTTTTCTAGTTTTTATTTCCTTTTTTCTGGGTAGTACTTTTTTTATATTGTTTTTGTTTCTTGGTTCTTTCTATTCTAATAGAATTATTCTATTCCTCTCTTTCGTTTATTAGTTTTTTTAGTTTTGTTTTTTCGCCAAGAAAGCGTCCAAAGTAAGTGATAGTTCTTAAAGAATAATTTGTAAAGACAAATAACTATATTGTAAAAATTGTTAAGTTCATTTTAATGAAATATTGTGAATGACTGTATAATAAAAATAACAATTTGGACAAAGAAACGTAAGATTGCCATTTACCTTAAATCAATAATATGAAATAAACACTGGCAGAATATTTTCTACTAAAAAATTATCACTGATTGGCTCTTAATTGAGCTTGAAAGAAATCACCGTCGCCTCTTGTTGCCTGACGATTGATCTCCTTGTGCCGATCTCGACTCACGATCTCCTCCAAAACTTCGCCATCGCCTTTGATTAATCTATATCATCAAATAATATAATCAAATATCATCTTAATCAAACTACATAATCAAATATCATCTTAATCAAATTACATAATCAAATTACATAATCAAATAACATAATCAAATAACATTTTAATTAAATTACATAATCAAATAACATCTAAATCATGCAAAAAATAACATTTTAATCAATCAAATTGCACCTTAATAAATTAAAAAAAATTACATCTTAATAAATCACATAAAAAATTTCAGTGTTCACAGTTCGTCCCTTGTTTCATCTAATATTATTTTTCCCCTTTCTTTTAAAATTAAACATCCCTTCTTTCATTTAAAATTGAACGAAAAGACGACTGTGATCCCTGAAATTTGCATATTTGTAAAAGACGGAAAAAACTTGAAAAAAACATTCGAAGCAATTGTATGGTTTCTACAAATTTCCCTTCACTAAGTTCCATCATATCCTTGGGAAAAATAGAAAAACTTCCATGAATTGCTTTTTTAAATATATAAATATGTGTTAAAATAAATAAATTTATTATTATTTTTTATGAATTTAAACTACTTTCGAAACAATGAACGTTTTTTAATACCGTTACGATTATTGCAAAAATAATTTTCTATAGGATTCCTATCTTTTAAAATTTTTATCATGAAGTAAAAATAACTTTTTATTTTATTACTTAATTTGAAACAGTTCAACAATTTATTTTTAATCGAAAATAAATAAACGGCCGACTACTGGAACCGGCCGAACTTACTAGCATTTACCCTATCTGGAAATGATTTAAAGTAATTTTAAAAAAATTAAAATATTTTGAAGTATTTTTTAGAGTTTTTAAATGATTTGAAGAATTTGGAAATATTTTAAAGTAAATTTGAATTTTTTAAAATATTTTGAAGTACTTGGAAGTATTTTAAAGTATTTTGAAAAGTTTTCCTGGTAAAAGAAAAACTATTTTGAAGTTTTCTTAAATATTTTGAAGTATGTGGAAATGTTTTTAGTTAATTTTAAAAACTTTCAAATATTTTGAAGTATTTTTTAGTCTTTAATTGTATCGAAGTATTTGTTAGGGTTTCTAAATGTTTTGAAGTATTTGGAAGTACTTTAGAGTAATTTTAAGTATATTTAAATATTTTAAAGTATTTTGTAGCATTTTGTAGTATTTTGAAGTAGTTTGAAATATTTTGAAGATTTTTCTATTAAAAAATGTATTCTTAAATAATTTTAAGTAAATTGAAGAATTTTTAAATACGTCGAAGTATTTTGAAGACATCTGAAGTAATTCAAACACTTTTCAAATATCTTAAACAACTAATATATTAAACTCGTATTAAACTTTATATACTACATAAAATACTAACATTTTTAAATACTTTGTACTATTTATTAAATATTTTGCAGTATTTTCAAGTATTTTCAAGTTGTTTTCTATAAAAGAAAAGAGAATTTTTATATGCTTTTAAATATTTGGGAATATTTTTAAATAATTTTAAGAATTTTCAAATACATATTTTTAACTATTCTGAAGTATTTTGAAGTAATCTAAAGTATTTTATAGTGGTTTCAAGTATTTTAAAGTTGTTTTCTATAAAAGAAAAGAGAATTTTTATATGCTTTTAAATATTTGGGAATATTTTAAAGTAATTTTAAGAATTTTCAAATATATTCAACTATTTTGAAGTATTTTGAAGTAATCAGAAGTACTTTGATGTAATCTAAGGTATTTTGATGTAATCTAAAGTATTTTGATGTAATCTAAAATATTTTGATGTAATCTAAAGTATTTTGATATAATTGAAAGTATTTTGATCTAATCTGAAGTATTTTAAAGTATTTTTAAGTATTCCGAAGTTTTTTTTTATAAAAAAAAGTATATTATGAATTTTAGTAAAACGTGATAAACATCTTAAAGTAAAGAAAGTAAATAAAAAAAAATGCCATGGTATAAATGAAAATCCCATGAATTTTCCAAGATTCCATGAGGAATTCCGTTTTCCAAAGTAGTAGTAACCCTAAATTCAAAATAAAAAGAAAATCCTCACCTGTGTCTTCCAGTTTCCTTGTCATAAACTTTACGAACGACACTCTGCCGTTTCTCCCATTGTTCTTTGGTCAATGGCGCCATTGCTTTAGACTTTTCAACAGCCTGTTCACTAGTCTCCTCGAGCGATTTATCCTTGCCGACCTTTTTCTTTGCCTTGTCAGGCTTTTCCTTGCGTGTTTTCATTTTCTTCAACTTCTTCTTAAGCTTCTTCTTCTTGCGCTTCTTCTCGGCCTTCTTGAGCTTTTTAGCAATCTTTTTCCTCTTCTTGCGCTTCTTCTCGTCCTCAGAACTTGAGCTCGAGTCACTCGAGCTCGAATCGTCGCTGTCGCTGCTGCTCTCGCTGCTCGACGATGACGACGTCGAGGAAGACCTCGCTCTCTTTTTCAGCTGCACCTTCTCCTCGGCATCAGCACGTGGCTCCTCCTGAGTGACAGCTTTTTGCTTCTCTCTCCTCTCCACCTGAGTGGACGACTGCTCTGATCGTGCACTCTCGTACTGCTTCGACGACTCTTCAGCCTTATAAGACGATGAATTACTGTAATCCTGCGCGGGTCTTTCTTTGGAAAATCTCTGTTGTCTCTGATTATAACGATCTCTCATAAACATTTCGTTGTTCCGCTGATACATTCCACCACGACGACGATTATAATCGTAATTTCCCGACTGATTCATTCGTCCCTGCTGTCGATTAAAATTATTAAAATTCCGATTCATCTCCCGGCCACCTCGCATCCGACGATCATCGAAATTGCGAAAATTCCGGTTCATGTTGCCTCTTTGCCTGTAACTGAGAAAACTCTATTAGTGCTTTTTGCAAGAGAAACGCTTAACAAGAACAAGATTTTTCATTAGTTGGCAAGAAATTGCTAGGAACGAATGTACAAAAGAAAAAACTTTTTTACAGAAGGAATGTAAAACAAATATTTCCTTTTGTACATTCGTGTGCACTTCCTGTATGAGGAAAATGAGCTTAAAAATCGTGTCCTTACGTCCTTGTTAGGGGAAGAGTCAAACGGCAGATTGTTGGTTCTTAAAAAAAAAGGCGTAAGTTTCTAGAGTTGCGTAAAGACTCACCATTATCTTCAAATCAAACAACTTTCGAATCCTCTAATAAAAGGAAAGCAATAATTTAAAAGATTTTGGATTCCAAGGCTCAAGCTCTTCCCCCAGAAAAAACTCAAAGACTCGTGTGTCAAGAAAAATGCGTACTTCATGCCTCTCATTCCTCCTTGATTATCGTTGTACATCCGGTTTGAAAAGGTGCGATCGTATCTCTCCATTTTGTATCTGGACTCCCTCTGACTGTAGGAGCGTTGCTCCCGGACGTAGGTGTCCCTGCCACCCTGCACCTGGACTCCATTCCGACGCTCCCTCGACGACTGATTGTATTTTTGGGACATTGCGTTCCCGTCCTTTGCCTTGATTTGTTTCCTGGAACTGGAGCCTCGACTGGCCGTTGAGGAAGAACTCGAGCTTCCGGAAGAGCTACTGCGTCGCTTGGATTTATTGCGTTTGTCCTTGCTGCAAGCGTTTCGACGCTTCAATGAAAGTGCCGAGCCAGTTGCGCTCGATGAACCTGAATTATTTCTTCGTCTCAATTTCGCCTTTGAACGATCCTGAGCCCTCGAGTCTTGCTTTGAAACAACATCACTCATTTTGTTTCACGTTGAAAAACTAGGAATGGACCCTGTGGAATTAACATTCACGTTAGTTTGCAAAGTAATAATGATTCGAATTAAAAAATTTAGAGCAATTCTACAAATTTTTCATAACAAAATGAGTTTTCCATGATTTCTATTTGCATTTCTTCTATGATTTCCAAAAATTTGCATGATATTTTTTAATAATATTTAATATTTATTTAATTTCGTGGTATTTAATCTTTTTTGTAAAAATTTAAATACTTTTGAAATAATGAAAGACTTTTAATGCTCTTTGATGTATTGAAAAACAATTTTCTATGGAATATAAATTACTCAATGTCATTATTTACAATTACGATTTTAAGTATATTGAAATGTTTTTAAATATTTTGAAGTAGTTTAGAGCAGTTTTAAGTATTTTTAAATATTCTGAAGTATTCAGAAGTATTTTGAAATATTTTCAAGTAGTTTCATATAATTTTAAATATTTTGTAGTATTTCAAAGTAGATATAATATTTTTAAATATCATAAAGTAGTTTTAAGTATTTTTGTATTTTATTTACTCTTATTTTAAAATAAATAAACAAGTATTGAGGAACCCTTGAATTAAAACTAATTATACTTAAATAATATTATATTAATTATATTAAAAATATTTTTAAATATTTTGAAGTTATGAGAAGTATTTTAAAGTAGTTTTATGTCATTATGAATATTTTGTAATATTTTAAAGTATTTTTAAGCAACTTTAAAATATATTTAAATATTTTGAAGTATGTTAAAATATTTCGATTTATTTCGAAGTATTTGAAAATATTTGAAAGTGATTTTAGTATTTTTCAATCTTATGCTATATTTTAAAACATTTTGAAGTATTTTGAAGTACTCAGAAGTATTTTAAAGTATAATATAAATGGTTTTTAAGAAGTTTAAAGTATTTTAAAGCATTTTAAAGTAATTTCAAGTATATTCAAAATATTTTGAAGTATTTTTATGTGCTTTTTAATATATTGTATATTTTATAATATTTTGAAGTACTCTGAAGTGCTTTAAATACTTTATAAATTTTTTTAAATTTTGTTATACGTTATTTAATGCTAAAAATAATATTTTTGAATACTTTAAACTATTAAAAAGTATCTTTAAATATTTTGTAGTCTTTTAATGTAATTGAAAAGATTTTAAAATAATATTTTGAAATATTTAGAAGTATTTTGAAGTATTTCAAAAGTAGTATTAAGTATTTTTTAATATTTTAAAGAAATTTTTAGTCATTTTGAAATTTTTTTTAGGTAGATTAGTTTAACAGCATCACGTTTTCAAAATTTTATTTTCATTGCATCTTTTTTTCATTTTTCTCCAACTGAATTAGAAACTAAAAATAATACTAAATAATTAATTGAAAGAATTACCGTGTGATAAATTCTACTCTACATTAAAAATAATATTAAAAAAGTGCTATAAAAAGAATATATATATAAAAAGATTTTATACATAAAAAGAGTAAATAATTACAGTACTTAAAAATAAATACAAGACTCAAAAATAAATTCAGAACTCATAAATGAACAATTACAATTTTTTTTGAAACTTGGTATACCTACGTAATTTTATGTGCTGATTACAAAAATCATTGTGAAAATTCGCAACTTAAAATTTTTAATAATTATAAATTGTCTTAAATATCATGCAGAAAAATAATTGTTTTACGAACTATATTAGAAAGACTGTGATTAGACAACAAACAGTCAACTGTATTGTCGAAGATAGTAAATAAATAAAATAAAAAAAAGATCATTCTTTTAGTTTCTTAAAAATGTAAATTAAACTTACTTTTTTTAACTGAACCAAAGGCCTTATTAAAACAAAAAAAAACCTATTTAAACCCGTTTTTTACCATAAATAATAACTAAAGTCAACGAACGGTAGTAAAAATCGATAAACGGGGTTAAAAAACTGTCGTTAAAACGCAATAAACAAATACAAGTTCAAGTCCAAATTAAAGGAAGTTCAATGATTTCTATGAAACTTGATGAAAATTTACATAAATCGTAAGAAAAAATACGTATGCAAAAAGTACTTACCTCAGAAATGAAGCATTTCAGGGAAACAAACACGAATTCTTCGATAAAGCTCGATTTGCGCATTATACAGAAACCAAGTTAACCTTTTGTAGCGACCATTTTAGTGACGCTAGGAACATTTAAAAATTCTTTTTAATTTCTTGGCTAGTTCATCTCATTCAGACTACTACACACTTCACAATAAGAATTTTTACACAAAGACAAAGAGCAATTTAAGTTTGGATAAGTTAAGAAAGGAATCATTTACAACTGGATAAGTTGACATAACCTAAGAATGCTAAAAACACAAAGAAACTCACAATTATCCTTTGAAAATGCCGCACAATGCAGAGCTATTTGAAATAACTCGAGGAAATTAGCTCAAGAGAGAAAGATTGCTTTATTTTTTGATAAAAATCGCTAAAAACGACGATTACTTTTAACTTCCTGTCTCGATCAACGAAGAGGAAGACTTTGTTGGCACTTGGAAATTGGAACAAGGAAAAAAGAAACAATGAACCGGAAGTGACACCATTAATTGAATAAAATTTGATATTTGATTAGGAATATATTTTAACAGTTGTACTATTCTGTTTTTTATTTGTTATTACAGTAACTGCAGAATGTTGTCAAATTAAATTTAAAAAGAATATATTCAACTTGTAAATGTCAATTTCGAGGTTAGAACATTCTTCTCATATGGCGGGAAATTTAAAAATTCATATTTTTTAAATTTTTTAAAAAATTCTTAAATTTACATATAAAAATAAATACACAAAAATGTATTTTTAAGAATACAGTATCAAAGTTGTAAAAGTAAGCATAATTTATCGTATTACTTATTGTTTATGACTGATTTTAAAAATTTGTATTCTATATTTTTTTTTGCAGTAGCGGATTTACGGAAGGGCGACTGGGGCGACTGAGAATTTATTATATTATCAACAAACGCTGATGTTAATAATAAAAAAATTCAGATTCACACATATGTGAAACAAATATTAAAATCTTTAACAATTACAAATGTTAATAGTTAAAAAAAATTGAAACTAAAATTTTTATAATTTTTTATATTTTAAAATTTCTTTTTGTAAATTTCATAATATTAATAATAATATAATAAAATTAATTTTATTGTACTATTGAAATGCGTTAAATTAAACACAAAAATACAGCAAAGCGAAATTTCTAATATTTTTACAAAAAAAAAAAAAATAGAAAATTGTCAAAGAAATCTAATCTGTCAAACTCTCTTTTATTTTATACATTTAAATATGAGAATGAAGTTTTAACCAAGTTTAGAAATCTCTTAAATTATATTTTTATTCATTTTTCATAAATTGAAGAGTAAACTTTAAATAAACATTAACAATGTCAGGGATGGACAAAAAATGTTCCTGCAAAAGTGGAGTAAGTTTATAAATAAATAAATAAAAAATATTTAATTTTTTTTATTATGTTTTGCAGTTACTAACGTTTTTGTAATAATAATAAAAAAATAATGACAAATTATTATTATTATTATGATTATTATTAAATTATTTTATTATTATTTTAAGACTATTATTTTATTACTTTTTTTATTACTATTCTTTTATTATTACTATTTTTTTATTATAATTCTTATTTATTATATTCGAGATAAACTTTTGTGGATTAAAGTACACTGATTAATAAATGTTCTCCGCTTATCTTTGTTTTTAAATGATTTGGTCAAACCCCCATTTTCGATATTTCTCAACACTATCGTTTAAAGATAAAAGCTTGACTTTAAATAAATACATAAATAATTAAAGATGCTTACTAATTTTCTTGCTTTTAGTTAAAAAAACTAAATTATATTCTCTACACAACCACTAAAATTTAATTTAGTTTTTTACAGCAACCAAAACTTGCCACTAATTTGCGTGGCAATGCTGTAGCAACGTTGCCACTTCTTTACCCGGTAATATTGCAAGAACGATGCCCCTTCTTTACCCGACAATATTGCAGCAACGTTGCCACATCTTCGCCTTGCAATACTGCAGCAATGTTGCCACATTTTCGTCTTGCAGTACTGCAGCAACGTTGCCACAACTTCGCCTTGCAATATAACCTTAAAATAACCTACTATTTGATAAAAAAAAAGTTCTTTAAAATGTTATAGGAATCGAAAAATTCATTGCATTTTGATAAACTGGAACCTGCACTTTGTGACGAATTGAAATCAATCGTAGAGACTTTGAGCGCTCCAGGAAAAGGAATCCTCGCTGCAGACGAGTCACCTGCTAGTTTAGAAAAGAGATTTCAATCCCTGAATTTGCAAAATTCCGAGACAACTCGAAGGGATTACAGGGAAATGCTATTTTCTTCAGAAAAAGTTATTTTAACGAATTTATTCTTAATTTGTTAATTCAAAATACGCCCCTGACAAAGACAGACATACACCGGAACGCCGATTCTATACACAGGAAATTCTTGTGGATGGGGGAATCGGGCGCAGGGGGTACAAGAGAGCAAAAATTGACGCGCGCAGTAACGTAATTGCTGTCGAAGTACCCCAGTCCCCAAAAGAAAAGCGAGGGATGCCTAGAAAACTTCACACGGCCCTGATTGATTGCATGGCGGTTAACGCCCAATACCAAAAGCAGAATCGGCGTTCCGGTGTAACAATGTTGCATCATCATCACTGATATTTTAAGTAAAAATAAACAATTTTTTTAACGCAGTCGATAATTTCTCAATATATAAGTGGAATTCTCTTGCATCATGAAACTTTGTATCAAAAGACGAAGGATGATATAGAATTTGTCGAGCTATTGCGCCAGAGAAATATAATTCCCGGGATAAAAGTCGATAAGGGATTGGTCCATTTGTTTGGAACTGATGGAGAACAGTTTACACAAGGATTGGATGATTTAAAAGAAAGATGCGTGCAATATAAAAAAGACGGATGTCATTTTACAAAATGGCGATGTGTTATTAACATTTCTGATAAATTACCTAGCAGTCTAGCAATTATTTCTAATTGTCAGGCCCTAGCTAGGTAAAATCTTGATAATAATTAATAAATGATTAATAAAAAAGAAAATAAAGATATATAAAATAAAAGATAAATAAAAAATTATATATAAAATAAAGGATAAATAAATAATATATATAAAAAAAGATATACATATAAAAAAGATATATAAAGAAAAAGATAAGTTAATTCTCATATAATGTTTTTAATTTAAATTTTCACTCCTAGGTATGCAACAATTTGTCAAAGTGCGAGATTGGTACCGATTGTTGAACCGGAAATTTTGACTGATGGCGATCATTCTATAGAAAAGAGCCAGGAAGTTTGTGAAAATGTGTTATCAACTTTATTTCATGTTTTTAATGAACATCGTGTTTTTTTGGAAGGAATGATTCTAAAACCTGCTATGATTTTGCCTGGGAGTAAATCGGAAACTTGTAGTCCAAATGTACGTTAATAATTGGAGGTGCGCATGCGCAGTAACTCGGTAGTACGAGTGCGCACTGTCCCTTGCGCAGCTGGCCTCTGCCTGAAAACGAGGGGACTTCAAGCCGAGCGCCTAACGAGTTATTGCATGCGCAATTTAAGTTATTTTTTTCTTATCCTCTTTCTCTGTCTCTTTCTGTTCTTTCCCTTACATATGAGAAAAGGGAGATGGAGAACAAAAGAAAGAGAAAGGGAAGAAGTGAATAAAAAGAGAAGGTGAAAGAGGGAATAAAGAAAGAGAAAGGGAGAAAGTGGACAAAAAGAGGAGAAGGGGAAAGGAAAGGAGCAAGGGTAATAAAGGAGAAAAAAATGAACAAAAGGAGAGAGGGAAAGATAAAATAAAAAAAGAGAATCCGAGGTCTAAATTTAAATGTGGCGTTTTCTTTATAGCCTCAATAAAGAAGAAATTTAAGTTTAAGTTATTGTAGAAGCTGTAAAAAGTATAGAAAAAAATTGAAACCTACACTTTGAAGTGTTATCTTTAATTTAAGCCCAGAAAACTAAAAAAATATTCAGTGGTTAACGAGATATGAATCAAAACAACCGCGCATGTAAATCGGCCAACCTGAGATTTTACCTGAAAGTATGTCTTAAGGCTCAGTTTGGCCGATTTACATGCGCGGATGTTTTGATTCATATCTCGGGAACCACTGAATATTTTTTTAGTTTTCTGGGCTTAAATTAAAGGTAACACTTCAAAGATTACATTAGTGTAGGTTTCAATTTTTTTTCTAAACTTTTTACAACTTCTACAATAATTTAAACTTAAATTTCTTGTTTTTTGAGGCTAAAAGAAAAACGCAAAGTAACTTTTGAATTCTGAGCTTGAATTCGGATTCATCGGCCTGAAATACGTAAGAAATCGGACAAAACAAATTACTTTTGTTTGTGTGGCTGTGTAATTAAAAAGAAAACTTTTATCAAGTTAAAAGTACCATCAAATATAACCTATTTTCAAAACATTCTAAGGTCCCTTTCTTTGGAGCGCATCACATGTTTTCCTCTTCAATTTATTTTTCTCCTTTTTTTTACTTCTTTAAAATTTTAAATTATTTCAAAAGTCTGCAAAATGAAATCTCTATTTTTAATTTAATTAAACAGATGGTTGCAGAACACACAATAAACGCACTTTTAAGGACAGTTCCACCTGCAGTATCAGCAATATTTTTTCTCAGCGGAGGTCAAAAGGATTCTGAGGTTTATTCAAATCTCAATGCTATTAATCTTTCTGATACTAAAAAGCCTTGGACCCTCAGTTTCTGTTTTGGTCGAGCTCTTCAGGTAAAAAAAACATCCCGTTACAAATTTTTAAAATTTTTCATCTTTCTCATTGCATTCATCTTTAAATTGAAAAAGAAAATCCAGTTTTTACATGAAAGGAAATTTCTTTTTCAAAAAATGAAATAATGTTTTATCAAGTATTTTATGAAATTTATTATTTCGAATGAAATCAATTTTTGGTTTTTCGATTTTTTTGAGTACAGAATGAAGCAATGAAAGTTTGGAGTGGGGAGTGCAGAAATATTCCAATGGCTCAGAAGGCATTTTTAGAAAAGGCAAAACTTTCTTCTTTGGCCTCTTTAGGAAAATTCAATGAAAATAATAATCCATGAGAAGTTGATTTAAAAAAAAAAATCCATCCGACTTATTTTTAAATTTTCTTCTATTCATTATTACTTTTTTTTAAATAAATCATGTTAGGATTAAATTTTTTAAAAATAATTATCTATAGTATTTCAAATTGAAAGAAAATGAGGTGCCCCTCCCCAGAAATTTGAAAAATAAAATAAAAAAATAGCATTCTTATCTTATTCAATTTTATATTATTTTTTTTTTAATTTGTATCATATTCTATGTTAATTTCACATTTTTATTTTAATTCAATTTTCATTAAGATTTAATTTTTATTTAAATATTAATTTTATTTTCATTTAATATTATTTCTATCCATTTCTATGTTTATTTGAATTTATTTTTGTTTACTTGAAAAATAATGGAATAAATAAAATGAACATTTTTCCATTTGAGTAACTGCATTTTTAATCTTTAAATAAACTGTTCAAAGATGCAAATCTCACGTGATTAAATTCATCAGAACCCAGATCAAATGACGTATTTCGAAAAATGCAGACATTATTCAAACATTTCTGTAATTGTTTTTAATACAATATTAATAATAACTATAATAATTATAATATAATAAGTATTAATTAATTAATTAATAATGTATTAATAATGTATTAATAATTAATTAATAATGTATATGAATACTTAATTAATAATGCTTTAATACTTAATAATTACAATATAATAATATAACAATTAATACATAATAATAATAAATTATTTACAAAAAAATACTATTTTCATTTAATGACTAACTTACTCGGAAACTTGTTATTTACCTCTGAATTTGTAAATCGGTCCGAATTTGTAAATCGGATTTTATTTATTAATGAAAGTAAATTTAAATGTTTATTTTTAATGGAAAAACAATCGTTAAAATGTAAAAAAAGACACACTATTTATAAAATAGATTAGGTGCCAATAGCCTTAGCAATGAAAATTCTAATGATCAGGGTTCCAATGTCAAACAAGGTGCCCTTGACTGACCTTCAAAGCAGTAGTTCTCAAAATGCATTTTTCAAAGAATTTTACCAACGCAACGCCACGTAACATTCATGAATTTCATCACTCGACACTCGTGAGTCGATGAATTGTCATCCCCCCAGAGTCACTATTAGACACGTGGTTTAGTGCCAGGTACGTATCATCTTCAATCATTTAAAGGGCGGTGTCATATTTAAAAACAAACATTTTTCCGAGCATTTTCAGAAATTAGAAATTTTAAAAATATTTTTAAAAAATTGTTCTTTGTTTTCTTTGTCATTAAACATTTATTTCGATTATTTTCATCTATTTTTATTATTTTTATTTTTTCCATCATCGTTATTTTTCTATTTTTGTTATATTCCTGTTATCATTTTCTTTTTTTATTATTTTTCTATTTTTGTTAATTTCCTGTTTTTATTACCTTTATATTTTAATTATTTTTTATTATATCTTTTTTTATCAAAATGGGGTCATCCAAACATGACGTTGCGCGCTCAAGGGGGAGGAAGGGGGTCTGAAAAATGCAACATCCTATGTTAAATATTAATTTCTACAATGCAAAAGTGAAAAATAAGAGAGGGTATTGGTCCAGAAACGTCTAAATTTGTGAAACGTTCTTTATGTATGACCCCCACTGTATTATGAGAGATTTTGTAAAATGGGGACACTATAATAATTACCTTACCAGAAATTTAGTAAAATGGGGATACAATCAATAGGTTACCATAGATTTTTTAAAATGGGGATACTATTTCCATACATTACCAGAGTAATTTACCAGAGATTTACCAAAATGGGGACACTATAATCACTAATTTACAAGAGATTCACCAAAATGGGGATGCCAATCATTATATTACCAGAGATTTATAAAAATGGGGATACTATAATCACTACTTTACCAGAGATTTACCAAAATGGGGATGCCAATCATTATATTAACAGAGATTTATAAAAATGGGGATACTATAATCACTATACATTACCAGAGATTTACCAAAATGGGGATGCCAATCACTATATTACCAGAGATTTATAAAAATAGGCAAACTATAATCACGCGAAATGGGATACCAATCACTATGTTACCAGAGATTTATCAAAATGGTGATTCTGCCAATATACCTAGAGATTTAGCAAAAAAGGGATTGAATACATTACCAGAGATTTAGCAAAAAGGGGACACAATAAATTACCAAACATTTAGCAAAAAGGGGATACAATGCATTACCAGAGATGAAGCAAAAAGGGGATACTACAACGCATTACCAAAGATTTAGCAAAATGGGGATACATACTAAACACGACATAACCAAACATTAATCAAAATGTCGATACATATATCCTAATCACGTTACCACATCCTTAGTAGCAAAAGGGTAAGACTTATCACTATTTTTCCAAAATTTCTTAAAAAATACGAATACTAATCACTAAAATACACTACCAGAAAAAGAAATTCATCCAATTAACAAAACCCGGAAAATTCTTGGTACCGACCTGTGTTTTATCTAAAAGAAAATTGAGAACCTCTAAATACATGTGCGCCGGCGTGAGCGCAATAGCAAGAGGAACTTTGAGGCCTTCATTCGCTCTCAGTGAGTTACAGTCGATTTCCACCCGGGTATCTGTCAGACCTAGTCTATCGTCAAATTTTCATTCTACCCCTTCAATCAAATTTTATCACCTAAAAGCACGTAAGTCCAACCAATTTTCTAACACTTTATTTGAATTTCAATCACTTTTCCCGTGACTTGTCCTGGTTGCCTAGTTTTAACATTTTTTCAAAAAAATTCGACCTTGACTGACATTTAGCAATCACGTATGCATTCCATTTGTCTATTTACCTAATCATTGATTATTTCTAAACATATTCGTTCGTTAATCAAGAGGTGATAATTGTTTCGTTGCGCAATTCCTTGCTAAATTTCTCTAATGTATTTTACCATCATTTAAAAATTATACTTCCCGGTTATTTAAGTCGACAAGATATTACGTCAGACTTTGAGAACCCCTTGGGGGTGACAAATGCCCCTTCCGTGAATTTCAAGGTCACGAGTTTGCGCCCTTTAAGTATGGGAAAAATTCGATCGGGAAAATTTTTCATATTTTTAGGAGAGAAAATGTGTTTTTTTCTTTTTTAATAATTTTTTGGTGCGAAAATAGAAAGCAGAAGTGTGGTAAAAATAGAGACAACGGTATGAGGACGCTAAGACCAGATTTTTGGAAAATTATATTTGAGTAACAAAAATATTTCTATGGAAATGTGATTTTGAAATGATGCAATGTACACGTTGATAACAAATTATGATAGCCCCATTTTAGTTTATGTTATTGGTATAATTATTGATAGTAATATAATAATAATAATAATAATAATAATAATAATAATAATAATAACGAGCATAATAATAATAATAATAAAAATAATAGTAATAATGAAGCCACCAATATAAAAATAATTCTAATAACATAAATAATAAATATAATATTAATAAATTAAGTAATAATAATAAATAGATAACAATTATTTCATAAAAAAAATTGTATGACTGCTGTACTTTTCTAAATATTAATTATTTTAATATTTATTATTGTACATTCATTAGAATAATCAGGGGCGTAGACCCTAGGGTCCGAACCCCGCCTTACTTCTTAAAATGAAAAAGATCAATATTATTAAGGATTGCCTAAACTTTTCGACAATAAAACTCTCTGCAATATTGACCCACCCCTACCACTATGTTTTTTTGCCTACACGGAGAAAAAATTCAAGAAAAATCCTGTGCTCGAATTTAAAAACGAATGTTAATATTTCCGTAAATTTTACAATTTTTTATGCAGCAAAATGTCGACTGAATTTACAAAAAAAAAAATAGTGGAATTTAGAGGCTAAGTGCATTAAGGGCGTGATTTTGATTAACCCCTCGTTTAACGAGTAACGGCTTTTCCAGGGGGCAAACAAAAATCACTTTTATTGCACGTAGCCCCCCAATTCTTTCTGTAATTTTTTTTTATTAAAAAAAACTTACGTTACTGAGAATGAGTCAACTTTGATTAAGTTCATTAGTTTCAAAAAACCTCTAATAAGTGTGAAAAAAAAAAATAATTTGATTAAAAAATACATGACTTTTTTTTATTACGTGACTTATTACCAAGAAATGATTAATGCTGAAAAAATGAAAATGGATACAATTTGTTTATTAAGGATTTTTATGTGACTAATCTTGATAAAATGGCGGAAGTAATTACGCAAATTGTAAATGGTGCAATAAACACTTGCTCTAACTGTTATTATCTCAATTTACTAATGCCACGTGACTTTTAGAAAAATATTATTTGTGAACTATTGGATTCAATTCTAATTACCTAATTGAAAAAATAATATTATATAAAATAAAACATTATAATATTATAAAAAAATAATATAAAAAATATAATATGAAAAAAATATAAGGGGGGTCATCTATTCTACATATTATTTCATACTCCAGGGTGGAGAGGGGGCTTTATAATTATAATACCCCCTACCCTAAAAAAAAGTATTTTCTAAATAACGTAAGTCATTTCGGGTGATCGTCCTATCTCCCACATCCGATATTTTAAAAATATACACATGTACACATAATAAAAATAGTTACATGGGAGGGAGGGGGTAGAAACGCCCCACCCCAAAAAAGATTCTGGATTCATTCTGTTTTTTTTTTATTTCATATTGATTCTCTTTTTTCATATTAAAAATATTAAATATTATATATTTTAATTCTGTCCCCCCCCCCTTTCCATGAAGCTTTAAGTATGGCCCCTTACTATTATTATTATATCATTAATATTTCTGTATAAAACAGCGTGACAAGGGGGAAGGGTCAAAAATGTAGAGAAAATACGTAACGTCATTAGTGAATGACCCATTATTATTATTATTATTATTATTATTATTATTATTATTATTATTATTTACAAATTTACCTGTATGAATAAAAAAATGTATTTACGTGTTCAGCTTTATCGTTATTATTATAATTTACCTTTTTATATTTTTATTTTTACAATTATTACTATATTAAATTTAAAAAGAATGAAATTATTTTTAAAAAAATGATTATTGCGCCCGCTGACGTAAAAATATTTGGCCTTAAACACATGGCAAGATTTGCATTGCGCTTGCGTTTAAGTATTTAAAATCGCTGACAGATTTCGTCATAAATAGTTTGACATTAGCTAGACTGATTGGGAACCTTTGGCCCAGCACCAGTCATTTTTCTCATTGACTTCAATGTACAAATAAAAAAAAAAACGCAATTAGCTTTTATTTAGTTTGTAATTACAAATATGGAGGCACGTATAGGTTTAAATGTTCGCATCACAATCAGTGATTCCAAGTGGGTAAGGATCAAGTTCAATTCAAATTCCAAATCATCACGTGACCGCAAGTATTTTTTTATAAATAAATTAAATATTTTAAATTGTAGGCAACTACGCTTGATGTTTCGTAATTTTCTTTTATTTTATGTAAGAGAAGAAATGATGCAATTTTAATTTTGTATAACTTTTTCTAATATTGTATATTTTAATATTTTCTATTCTTGTTTAGCAAATATTTTTTCAAGTACAAAGTGCTTATTAAATTAGTCTTTTTTTATTTTATGATTAATGATATTTGTCTTCAGTTTATATGTAATTTTAATTATTTTAATTTTTAAAAATTTTTTTTATTTTAATTAGTGACAGTTTTTGTTTTCTAATTTAAAAAATGATTCCATCACTTTTTCTAATTTTCTTGTTTACTTCTTTTTTTCTTATCAAAGTTTTTTAAAATCTTTTTATTACACTCTATAATAGAAGTGATTTCATCATTTCTATGGTAAACAATAAAATGATTATTATCTCTCAGAAGTTTGTGACTTTCTAATTATTCAAGAATTCGAATAAATTAAAATATTTTTATTACTTTTATTCATTTTTTTTAAAAAAAATCATCTTCTTTTGTATAGATGATAGTTTAAAAGTTCCACATCAAGTTTTTTTAAATTAAAATTTTTTTTTATCATATATTATTGCAATTATGGATAATTTATAAAATGTGTTTTTCTGGTGTAAGTAAGTCTGTGTCTCGTTTATTTGTGATGGTAGTCGTCTCCTACTGACCAGTGGTCCAGACAGTTTTAGAAAGTTGCACTTTGTACACTTTTCTATCTGGAATTATTTATTAAAAGAATGTTTATCGGAATAACAAGACCCCGAGTCTCGTGATTATTTATCGTCACTACAGTGCATAATTGCGGTAAGCAACGTTAAAATAAACACTCTTTTGTTTATTAATTTCTAATCTTGATTCCTGATTGCGCCCAATTTTTATAAATTATTCCTATCAGAATTAATCATTGAACGTTTTGACCATTTAATGTGATTAACCTCAACATCGTTACTTTTTTATAATAAACATATTTATTTCTTGATAGTTTAATCAATTCTTAATTATTGGTTTTTGTTAATTTTTTCTAACTTTCGATAATTATTTTTTATTTTAATATAGTTTTTTATTTATTTTTTTTATTTTCGTTGACAAAGTTTTGTTTTATTTTATTGTTTGTGATTATTGTTGATTATTATTGTTTGTCATTGTTTGTGTATTTATTTATTGTATTAAATATTAATTCACTTTTTTCATTTTCGATTATCAATTCCTTCCGTTTACTTTCCTAGTAAAAAGATTTGTTATTCTTTTAATTGAAACTAAATTACAATAACCGAGTTGCTTCCACAAAAAGATAATTAAAAGCATTATGTATCGTGAAGTTTTCTAAGAATTCAGATTGAAATAAGTGTTTTATGAACCCATTTTGTTTGCAAATTGTCGTTTAAAATTCTAAAAACAAACATTCGATCAATTTAAAATTGCGTTGAACCGATTATTCTCCCTATTGACTATTTCTCCATAACCACTGAACAAGTTTTGAGGTTATTTATATTCATTTTAATAAAAGTAACTTTTCCCGCAACTCATTGCGATTCTCAGAGGATTGCAATAACATACTACCAGAGATTTATCAAAACGGGGATACAATCACTATATTACCAGAGATTTATCAAAATGGGGATACCTTCACGACCTTACCAGAGAGTAGTTATCAAAATGGGGATTCAATCACTATTTTACCAGAGATTTATCAAAACGGGGATACAATCACTATATATTACCAGAGAAAAGTTTAGCCTGCATTGATTTTTCGTCAACGGGGAATAATTGTTATGTCGATGTGTATAATAATTACAAAAATAGAGAGAAAATTAATACCGAAACTGTTAGAAAGAAGTACTGTAGAGAAATGGACACGGTTGTTAATAACACCAGGTTAGTTAATAGTTTATTGCACTAACGGTGAGTTCACATGCATTGCGTCAAACGCTACAATGAGGGAAAAAGACTATTTTTTTTATTATCACGACGCAGCGTTTGACGCATCCATGCCATTTCACCCTAAATTTCGTTGCACAAAAAATGTAAACTAAACTGATGTTATTTATGACGCGTTTGGCAAAATTGCTTGCACTCTCTTCTACCAAAATCATTAGGGAGCAATTTCATGGACGCGCAATGCGTCATTTCCCACGTAGCCTAGGGTTTGATTGGTTTGCAGTTGGACAAACTTCCAAAATTGGCGAATCAAAATACAGGCTACAAAAAAAGTAGTATCTAGACCTTTTCGTTTGATTTCTTTGTCTTCTTCTAATTCACGCGTCACTGTATGCGCTAGAATAGGACAAAAGATAAAAATAAAAAGGTCTACACATAGTGAGATTGTCTCTCTATGGTAAAATGCAGGCAAGTAAAGTTCTGAGCCAAATTATTAATGAAAAATGATGACAACCATTTTATATTTTCCATAGGTCGATAAAAAGTTTCAATTTTATATATTCGGAATATAAAAAATACCTTAAAATTTAAAAACATTTTCGAAATAGAGTCAAAATTTATATACGGGTTTTAATAATTGACGTTTCTGAAAATAAAAATTAAATAAAACGGTTTAATTTACAGTTAATGGAGTGTAATAAATCTACAGTTGTCGTTTACAACGAAAATAAATCATCAAACTTCAAAAGCACTTTATTCCCCACTCTTTACTTTTATTATTTTTGGCATGAAATGATAATAAATCTATTTATGTCTTAGAATATTGTAACTTTTGACTCCTTGAGCAAATAAATTTATTTAAGTGTCGACCTTAATTTCAATTGGTCACTCGTCAATCATTTGAATCACTAGAGCACGGAAATTTATCTAATTGTTTTATTTATTCTGCAATTTTTTTTAACAAATATGCCCGAAAATATGATATATATATATATATTATTAAAGAAATAAAAACCAGTGTTCCACTATTAAATTGTAAATAAAATTTTCTAATTATTATTCGTGTGTAAATAAATTATAGTTTAGATTATAATTATAATTTTATATATTCATATTTTATTATTATTATTATTATATATAATTAATATAAAATTGAGTATAAAATTCTCTTCTATAATTAATTGTAGAAAAGAATCCAGTTCAGGGTCAGTGAGAGAAGTTGATAACGTTATAATTAACTCAAACATTTCTAATTATAAGTTGACAAATTTCCTAATGAGATTTTTTTTCAAGAGATGAAAAGAAGTTTAATACCGTTTTTGTCGAGGAAAGTTGAAATTATTTTTAAAAAACAAATCTGAAAAAAATAAACATAAAAATATGAATATATAAAATAAAAAAAAAATATTTGAAATTAACTCAATACGTGCACTGGACCATGAACAAGTTTACCATAAATAAATTCATTTAAGAATTTTATAAACAAGATTTAAAATTTTATAAACAAAATTAAAAATTTTGTAAATACAATTTTATTTGTTTTTGAAAACAATGTTTTGAAGGGACATTTATCATGTTTTGAAGAGATAATTTTTGAAAAGATGTTTTGCAGACAAGATGAAATTTAATTTTGTTTAGTGACAATATTTTAAAAGATAACATTATTTGGAGGAAAATAAAATAGTGATAAATTAGAAAATAAAATAACTCACATTTGCCAGTCTCTTGAGACTGAACATAAGTGCATTTTCGATTCCGAGGCCAACGTTATATTTTATCAATATATATTTATGGTAAGCCCGGAATCTCCAGAGAAATAAGATCCTGAAAATACGTTTTCAATATTAGATCCTTAAAAATCCAAAGACGCAATTCACGCCAAAAAGGTTGTATTCCAAAAATGATAAATTCTTCACAAATTATACTTTTTTCGTTTTACTGTATTTTTACCATCTTATTTTTTTTAAAATATTGTATATCTGTAGAAAATCATTCTGGTTAAGAAAAAAGAAAATTAAAATTACCCTTCAGTCACAAATTGAATATAAAAACATGAATATTTCATTTGGATGATAAAATTATCTAAAAATTAAAAAGAATAATAGAAACATAATTTTAAAAAATCAGGTTTAAAATTTTTTTCTGACGAATTCCTTTACGAGAAAAGAAACATTGAATTTCCTGCGAGTTTTCACATAATTTTTGTGTGCCCAGGAAAGAATTTCTTGTCAGCAGTAAATCTTTAAACTGCGCTCAGAAAAGTCAAAATACGACAATTTATTTTCAACCATTGTGAAAATTACTCCCCAAGAGACAGTAATAAGACGGTAAATTTGGGGAATAAATCCTTCTAAATTTGAATTTCTTCCTTTATCTAATTTTACCCTGCTGCAGTAATTTCCGTTATTTCCATTTACAGAAGTTTAATGCTGACTGTGGATTATCACTTATTTTATTATTCTCTTTTCACCAAATTTGATGAAAAAGTGGAATAGAAATGTAAAAGTTTATCACACGCTTCGTAAATTATAATAATGAATTATAATTTTTAGTAAAAATGTCGAATTTAGTTACAAAATGTCGAGATAAATGGTCGCGATCAATTGTCTTGCAATCGATCGAGATCTTAAGTCAAGTTCACAGTGCTACGTTCTCAAGCGTCGAGATGTCGCTCTATAGTTTTCTTTCGTTCTATGGACGCGCGCTGCTGCCAATGTCAGGCTGGCGTCGTACGGCGTCGTATGGCGTCGTATGGCGTCATATGACGTATAATGTCGTTTTTCTTCACATTATAATGAGAGATTGAGAGAGAAATGGACGCAATACACCTCTACGAAAGATATTATAAACTTAGAATCGGCATCGAGACTACCGACATCTGCATTTGCATTACTTAACTACAAAATCTCGTGGGCTAGAAAGAAACAGAGGTATCATTGTCTCTTTCTAGCCAACGTGATTTTGGTAGTTGATTATTATAAATGCAAATGTCTGCAGTGTCGAAGCCCCATCTAGGTCGAAACCAACTCTACAAAATAATAACTATCTAATTACTAATTCAAAGATGCTAAAAAATTGCATTTCCTCAAAAAAAAAAAATAATAAAATTAAAGGCAGACGGATGAATATTTGCCTTCAATTCATTTTACGACCTTTCGGTCATTTTAGTACCTTCAACAATAGAAATTTGATGAAAATTGACGTTATTTCAAATAAAACATTAAATACATAAACGAAAATTTCAGCCTGAAAATTTGTCATCCAATAAATGCCACCCACGATGTTTGTCTTTCTGTTTGATGTCGTTAAAGTTTGTTTTCGTCGAAAGACGAGACTTTTTAAAAGTGGTGCGAGACGGCGCCGGCTTGAATGAAGTTTATGAGTGGGTGATGGATTTAAAAGGGGATTTTATTGGCTTGTGCAAGTTTTGGCCGTGAGTTGAGTGGAAAGGGTGGGTGCCAGCCAGGACGCGGTTTTCTCGTGGCCGATGTCTCAGGTCAGTCCAGGGTGTGCAGCAGGGGATAATTCGCCAAGCTCAGGACGTCTGCGCGTGCTGCATTGCGGGTTGCCTGCTACTCCCCCTACCCCCACCCTATGGCTTCTGCTGTAAAACTCAAGCTGAGCCTTTCATGTTTGTTACAGCACTGTATCAACCGCTATCAGTTCGCTCTGGGTTCTCCAACCCTTCGGAAGTCAGAATGTAGTCAATGCGATTCGCGACCGAACCAGTCCATCCGGTTGCGGTCAAATAGGGGCAATTTTTTTTAATCTTTTTTTTAAAAAAAGTATTGAACACCAAATTTTTTCTCTTCTAACGAAGAAATACACTTGCATTTACAAGGAAAAAAGGCTCTTTAAAAGAGTTGTTGTTTTTTAGGCGTAATTTAAATAAACGTAATGTGTTGTTCATCTTGTATTGTACAGCCGTTGTATATTATACATTGGGCTACATAATAATTGTTGTATTTATATTGTAATTGTAGAAAATAGGGCGTTTATTAAAACGCTTTAATGTGTCTCTTCATGGTACGTCTTTATCCGAAAAATTATTCAATTAATAAAAATGCAACCCTTTATACTTAATTGTCAAGAAAAAGGTGGACAAATGCGAATGTGATGAATTTTCAATATTTTCTCGATGTTAAATCTGCGCTTTAGATGCTTTCGCTTACAATCGAAAAGTTTGTTTATGGTCGGGAGCAATCGGGCCTGACTATTGAAATTTATCACTTTTCAGGTAAGGCAGGGAATTCCCCGATGGCGGGTTTTTTTGAAAATGAGAATTTAGGATTTTACATTCTGCACGCCGAATGAACTTAACCCCAAAATTTTATGTTTTTTGAGTGTTATAAATTTTCAAAAATGTTAAATAATTGAATAATTTTCTAAAATTATTATTCAATCTTGCAACGAACGCACAAAAGTTTAATTTAAAATGCAAATCGGAAATTTATTTCAAAATTAACATTTGTGGAAGAAAAGTTAATTTTATTTGTTCTTATTATGCAATAAAATTCTTAACATTAGAAAGCAAAGTTTCATTTACAATGTAAACTTTTTAAATACAACATTATTTGTTATTGAAACACTTAAATTAAAAATGATTTTATCTTAACAATAAAAAGTTATATAGTTGATACATTTGTTAATACAAA
Organism: Ganaspis sp. Gsp50; assembly: GCA_011057455.1. NCBI lineage: Eukaryota > Metazoa > Arthropoda > Insecta > Hymenoptera > Figitidae > Ganaspis > Ganaspis sp. Gsp50. The sequence continues at coordinate 12,371 of WNHD01005360.1, read as the reverse complement.
TTAATTAATTCACACTATTTGTTAATACATTTAAACAAATAAAATTATATTTGAAAATATAATTCAAAATTAATGTTTATTAAAAAAAATAATTAATATTTGTTGAAAAAAAAAATAATTAAAAAAGGAAAAATAAATTATTATATTTTATAGAATATGGCGAAAGATGCTTACGCCACAGCTGAGCCTGAGCTGAAAAAAGAGCTAAGCCAGATCGCACAACAGATCGTCGCACCCGGAAGAGGAATTTTAGCTGCTGATGAATCTACCACTACAATTGGAAAGCGTCTTAAAGACATCAATGTCGAAAATAATGAGGAAAACCGCAAAGCTTACAGACAACTTTTGTTTACAACTGCAAAGGTAAAGTAAAATAAGCTTTTCATGTTCCTAGATCAATAAACTTTTCTTTATTTCCCTAGGGCAAGAGATTGTATAGTCCCGGCCATTGATGCCTTCCTTTTTTCCACTAGACAATTTCTACTCAGCGAGTTTCTTTCTATCTAGTTTTATTCAATGCCCATAAGAAATGTTAGGGCATGGAGTGAAATTACATAGAAAGAAACTCGCTGAGTAGAAATTTCCTAGTGTAAAATAGGAAGGCATTAATGACCGAGACTGTACTTCTTTCCCCTAGGACGATAAACCGCTCTTTATTTTCCAAGAACGATAAACCACTCTTTATTTCCCTAGAACGATAAACCACTTTTTATTTCCTTAGTACGATAAACCGCTCTTTATTTCCCTAGAACGATAAATATACTTTTGTCCCTTTCTATCTGATTATTCCGTGCCGTTTGCCGTCTCCATGTGATTTAACCCTCAAACGTCGCGCAATTCGTCATTTCCCATGTAGCCTTAAGATTTGATTAGCCAATTTGAGAAATTTGTCCAATTACAAACCAATCAAATCCCAAGCTACATGGGAAATGACGCTTGACACGACCATGTGATTGCTAAAACATCATACGTAGCTTACAAAATGTTATTATTTCATTTATTATATTTATTTTGACTAAAAGTAAATTAAAATGGTATTTTGCAGGATGTGATCAGCCAGCACATTTCGGGAGTTATCCTGTTCCACGAGACTCTCTATCAAAATGCTGAAGATGGAACTCCATTCGTGAAGCTTCTTCAGGAACGCAATATCCTTCCTGGAATCAAGGTCGACAAGGGTGTTGTTCCCCTTTTTGGCACAAAGGACGAGTGCACGACCCAAGGTCTCGATGACCTTCAGGCACGATGCGTTCAATACAAGAAGGACGGATGTCATTTCGCTAAATGGAGGTGCGTTTTAAAAATTACCAAGGACACACCCAGCAAACTCGCCATCCTCGAGAACGCCAATGTCCTCGCTCGTTACGCCTCCATCTGCCAGAGCGCAAGAATTGTACCCATTGTCGAACCTGAAATCCTTCCCGACGGTGATCACGACCTTGCCAGATGTCAACAAGTCACGGAAGAAGTTCTTTCTGCCGTTTACAAGGTATTTAAATTATAATTTATAGTTTTTAAACGCAATCTCGTATGAAAATTTACGAACTGTCGTGTGGCTTTTTTGGGTACAGTCACGGCCATATATGCCTTTACATTTTGTCACTAGAAAATTTCTACTCAGCAAGTTTCCTTCTATGTAGTTTCATTTCATGCCTCGACATTTCAAATGGGCATATAATAAAATTACATAGAAAGAAACTCGCTGAGTAGAAATTTTCTAGTGGCAAAATGTAAAGGCATATATGGCCGTGACTGTACGCCGCAAAAATTATGTCCAGGAAGATTGAGTCAGAAAAAAATCGGCACGATTATAATGCTTTCTTTATGCAAAAACGCTGGAAAAGAAAGCGAAAATTGCATGAATAGAAAAGTTAATTAATAAGCAACTATTAGTTTTACAAGGTTACATGTTTAATTTTACAAGTTAATGAAACTTGTAAAAAATACTTGAAAGGATAGACCTTTTCATTTTGGTTCTTCTGTCTTTCTCCATCTCGTTTTATGACGCATGCATTAGAAGAAGACAGAA
>WNHD01005360.1:0-10270 GCA_011057455.1 Ganaspis sp. Gsp50 | reverse complement strand
CAGTAAGTAGGTGAATGTCAGAGAACATCAATTTAGGTTATGTTATTTATTAATCTGGGATTTGAAAAAATATCGGACTGGTTTCATTCATTATGCAATTTTAACTAATTTAAATATGATGTCTAAATGGACGATAGTATTATAAAAGAAAATAAGCAGGATAAGTACCGATTTATCGTTTTGCTCGCTCAACTTTATTTTTTTTATACTTGTCCGAAAAGAAAATCTACATTGTTCTATAAAGACATACTGTGTCTGTCTCTCTTTAATCTGGATTTTGCGATTTGAGCAAGTTTAACGAAAGGTATAAAAGCAGCTTTAAACTTGTGCAAACCGCAAAATCTGCATTGGATTAAGTGAGACAGACTGCATGTTTTTTTTTCTTTTTCTCTAATTTATGTTTGTGATTCGGATTTCTACTGTTCGCATAATCACAGCGATTATGCGAACAGTAGAAATCCGTGTGCCGCATCAAAAGTGGTAAATTTACTACACCATGCATGAAAGGTACTGTCTCACTCACTCTTGAGTATTTTTGCTTTCGGTTGACGATTTCCGCTGACATGTGAGTGCGCCTTGAGTGTTGAAAGTTGTCGTAAATTTACCATTTTTGAGGCGACGCACGACTCTCTACTATTTGCATAATCACAACCTCTCTAAAATTTTACTTGCGTCAATTCTCGAATTCTCAATTATCGTCTTTCTGTCCTTTACGAAGGCCATAAAATTGAAGATATCGTTTTTCCTTTTAAAAACAAATGAATTAACCACACCAAGCCATCCAAATTAAAGAAGACATTTAAAGACTTTGTTTCTTTCGGCGTTTGAGACCTCATACTCGTTTATTATGCAGAAGAAAACTTTCATTCTCGATGAATTTTACGCATTCACTTATTAGTAGCTTACCCCTTAGTAACAAATGTGTAAGATGCCACCAAAAATTCGTGTCCAATCCTTATTTATAACAATTTTAATTTTAATATCCACCGCGTGTCGCTCTATTGTTTCACCGACGCGTCGATGTTGAAAACCTAACCTCAAAAGATCTATTCTTTAAACGTCAAACACTTTCTGAGATTTTTCCTGTTAGAAGAAACTTGTTTTCTCTATAGCAAAATACAAGTTGGTTTTGAAATTCCGACCATGAAATAGGAGACAAAGCTGTATACTTTAAAATTTACTAATTTCAAAATTCAAAATGTCGGACCCAATTTGATGAAATCAAAATGGCGGGTCTGGTCCTTGAGATTAAAAAGTCTTGTTTATTAGAGTAAATTTTTGTTTCACAGAGTCAATTTCTCTTAGATTCAATATCCTTGTGCAAAGATTTGTTTATTTTTGTACTTTTCCCTTTAAACAAAGTTTTCTAACTTATATCTTTAGTTCTATTTATCCTGGAAAGTTTTAGTTTGACTTGTTCTAAAGCAGAAGAAGTGTACTTTTCTAAAGTTGAGAAAGCTTCGACTATTGAAACATGTTTTAATTTATAGTTATTTGACAAAGTTTTCCTGGGGTTTCATTTATAGGGACGACAGTAAATAAGGAAGATAAAAAAATTTTAAAAAATAGAAATAGGATACCTCCTTTCTATTAGGATGTTCCTCTTATACTAGGATATTCCTCTTCAATAAGGATATTCATTTTATTAGGATGTCTCTGTTTTTCTAGGGTATTTTGAACAAAATAAAGGAATATCCTTTTTTCTAAAAGGACATAGTAAAGAATTAAGTGACGTATTTTTTTTTCAGGCCCTGGCTGACCATCACGTTTACCTGGAGGGAACTTTGTTGAAACCCAACATGGTAACACCTGGACAGAGTTGCCCTACCAGAGCATCGCCCATGGAAATTGCACATGCCACTGTGACGGCTCTTCTCCGCACTGTACCTCCTGCAGTTCCTGGAATCACCTTCCTCAGCGGTGGACAGTCCGAGGAGGAGGCGTCCGTCAATTTGAACGCCATCAATACTCATCCTGCAAAGAAACCCTGGGCACTTACCTTCAGTTATGGCCGTGCCCTCCAGGCCTCCGTTCTTCGCGCCTGGTCCGGCAAAAAGGATCAAGTCGCTGCTGGACAGGATGAACTTATCAAGCGAGCAAAGGTACTTTTTTCAAATTCGATATTTCAGTTTCATACTCAATCACAATTACTCGAAGGATGTAAAGAATACTTTTTTTCAAGATTTCTATCCATTTTTATTCTTAGATTAAATCTGTGAATCCATTTTAATTCCGACGAATTTGTTTCGATCGCCATGAATCGATTTTATCCCATGATTCTTTTTTTTTATCGTTCTGAGTCTTTTGATGTTCATATTAATTTGTTTTTATCCTTGTGAATCACTTTCTATTCATATGAATCTGTTTTTATCCTTGTGAATCTGTTTCTATTCCTGCGAATCCATTTTTGTCCCTGCAAATCTCTTTCAGACCCTGTGAATCTGCCTTTATTCCAGCGAAACCATTTTTGTTCATCTGCATCTATTTTATCCCTATGAATCTTTTTTTATCATTGTGAGTCTCTCTCTATTCATATGAATTACTCTTTATCCTTGTGAATTTTCTCCTAATCAAATGAATCTCTTTCTATCCTTGTGAACCTTTTTCTATACCTACGAATCCATCTTTGTCCCCACGAATCTATTTTTGTCCCTATGAATCTATTTTTATTCCTACGAAACTTTCTATCCTTTTCTATCTCTATTTTATTCCTATGAATATTTTTTATCCATTTGAATCTTGTTTTATCCCTATGAATCTTCTTTTATGCCTGTGAATTTGTTTCCATTTTTGTACCTATGCATCTATTTTATCCCTATAAATCTTTATCTATATGAATAATTTCTTATCCCTGTGAATCTGTTTCTATTCTTGAAAATACAAATAAATTGAAATGGACTCAAATGTATTGAAAATAATTCAAATTAAGTCAAATAAATTGAAATAAATTCAAATGGATTAAAATGAAACCAAGTAGATTAAAATGAATTCAATCGGATTCAATTCAAATAAATACAAATGAATTAATATGAATTCAAATGTTTTGAAAAGAATTCTAATGAATTCAATTGAAACCAAATAAATTGAAAAGAATTGAAATGGATTCAAAAGGATTGAAATGAATTCAAATAAATACAAATTAATGCAAATAATTTCAAATGAATGAAGTGAATTGAAATAAATTTAAATGAATTGGATTGAATTCAAATTAATCCAAGTGGATTGTAATGATTCCAAGCGGATTAAAATGAATTTAATCGGATTGGAATTAATTTAATTAAATACAAATTAATTCAAATTAATTCTCATAAATTCAAACGAATTGAAGTGAATTCAAATAAATTGAAATAAATTCAAATGTATTCAAATAGATTAAAATTAAACCAAGTGGATGAAAATGAATTCAATCGGATTTAAACTAATAAATAAATACAAATGGATTGAAATGAATTCAAATAAATACAAATGGATTGAATTGAATTCAAATGGATTGAAATGATTCCAAATGGATACAAATTAATTCAAATTGGGACAAATTAATGGAAATAATTACAAACTCTCGTGCATAAAACGAGATATGCAAGTAGTTATAATCACATAGATAAAAAAAATGCGAAATAATAAAAATGTTTTGAAAAAGGATGAAACCTAAAGGAAGAAATTTTACCAATAATTCAATGCTTCATTAAAATTCAAATTACTTTTAAAACATTAATATTCAAATAAAATTTCAAATTCTACAATTCTATAGAATTAAATCCGAAAATTGATAATAATAATAATTAGAACTAAATTTGAAATGCTATTTAAAAAGTTTCTAAAGCACACTAAATGCTTTTTATGACTTTTTCTTTTGCAAGACTTTCTTCTTGAAACCTAGTTTGCTGTAGTTAAGCTTTCTTCCGATTTTTATTTAAATTTCACATGTCTATGTAGATAACTGACAGCTATTTAGAAAAATTGATTTGCTCTATTTATTACAGTCGCTCACGAAATATGCTAAATGTCATGCTAAGCTAAAAATGTACTTTAATCATTTCTTCAAAGGTCATTTCCATTTTCTTATACTGTTTATAGTTATTTTACTAATCATTTTTTATAGCTAAATTTTCCTTAAGTATAATTATCTAATTTTTCTTACTTAATTTTCAATAATTTAGGTAAATTTTATTCTTTTTTAGTTAATTTTTTTTCAGCAGAATATTTTCTTTTAGATAAATATTATTCCTTTTTAGCAAAATTTTGTTCTGTCATAACTTTTTTAATACTGTATTTCTTTTATATAATTTTTCTTCTTTAACAAAATAATCTATTAGTGAACTTTTTTATTTGTTAACAATTTGTTAGCAATGTCTTTTGCTTCCTCATAGGGAAGCATTGTTTTTTTATTATTTTCCTTTCTCAGTCAAACTTTTTAGAATATTGTTTTTGTTTTAGTAGGATGTTTTTTCAGTAGTAATGTTTTTTCTTTTTTTAATAGCATGTTAAATTGTTAAATGTTAGTTGAATGTTAATTGTTTTTTCGTATTTTTTTGGTTTTTTTAAAAAAAAAGAAAAGAACATGACTCTTTTCTCTGAGTGCTATTTTGTGTTTTTTGCATGTTTGTATTGTGATTGCAATGTTATTTAGGCGAATGCTGCAGCTTGCCAAGGAAAATACGTATCCGGTAGCATTTCCAGTAAAGCTGGAGACTCTTCCCTTTTCGTCAAATCTCATGCCTATTAAATCTCTCACCTTTTCTCATTGTCGTTTTTTTATTCGACGTAAGTACGCACCTCTTTAACACTGCCTCAAAAATCATTTGAAAACACTTTTTTTATGTACAAAAGCACAACGATTTTTCAATTTTCAATTTTTTTTGTTGTACTAATTTATTGAATTTCTTTAATAAATTGCTGTTTTTTAAACAGAAAATTACTGTTTTTTTTACATAAGTTACAATTTAGATTATAAAATTTATTGTTTTTGGTAAATTGCATTTTATTAAAAATTAGTATTTTTGAAAATGATTACTTTTTAAATTAGTATTTTTTTCAAAACAATAATTTTGATATAAATTAGTATTTTTTAAAATTAGTATTTCAAAAAGGACATTATTTTTCTTGTAGATTAGTATTTTTGAAATTTAGTATTTTTGATAATTACTATTTTTTGAAATTAGTATTTTTGAAAATTGCTATCTTTTGAAAATCACTACTTTATGAAAATCACTATTTTTCTTTTAAATTAGTATTTTTGAAAATTTCTATTTGTTGAAAATTACCATTTTTCTTTTAAATTAGTATTTTTGAAAATTAGTATTTGCTGAAAATTACCCACTATTTTTCTTTTAATTTAGTATTTTTGGACATTACTATTTTTTTAAACAAAATTATCAAAATTCAAAACAGATAAAACTTTTAAAAGAAACATTCGAAAAATAAATGTAGTTCAGAAATTAAAATTGTGCTTATAGAAAAATGGAGCTTTAAATAAATTTTAATTAATAGTTTTGTGTGTTTTTAAATGATTTTTGACCCTCTTATTTTACACTTTCTTTTTCTTGTATTATACATTTTGTATTTTACTGTAATTGCATTTTACTTTTATTGCATTTTATGTGTTACATTTTAATTTGTTGTTTAATTTTCACGCTCCTTTAATAATTATTAAAACTAAAATGATCTGAAACTTTGTACTTTATCCCTTTTTTCTCTTGCTTGAATTAAATTGTTTTATAAATAAATAAGTAAATGATAATAGAAATCATATTATTAATAATAATAATAATAATAATAATAATAATAATAATAATAATAAATGCATTCTTTCCTCCTTGAAAACTTGTTTTTAAAAAACTGCTAACAATAGTTTTTAATATTAAGTATTGCAAATAATAAATAAAAATAATAAATTTCCCGTGTGTATTCGTTTCGAATTGTGTAATTAAATCCTCATAATGTACATTTAATTATGTTTTAAACACACTAATAATAATGTATAGTTACACATGTGAATTAATAAACTGTAAAAAAAAATAAATTATAAAAAAATAAATTATAAAATTATTTATAAATTTAATTTTCAGGAAAAAAAAAGTATTTTTATATTTAATTTCATCTACAATTAATATTTTTCTCTTTTTTTCAGGCCAATAGCGACTCGGCACTTGGAAAATACGCAGGAGGTGTAGCTGGAGCAGCAGGAGACGCAGCTTTGTTTGTTGCAAACCACGCGTACTAAATTAATAAAGACAAAGAATTCACAAAATAGAAAAAATGCCTGTTAATTAAAAAAAACGGACAATAGCTTCATCAAGCCAAAAAGGAGACAAAATCCGTTTCCTCATCGTTTGTTATTGTTAAATCATCATTTATCGAGATTCTTTCATTTCGTAATTACTGTATTTAAATGATTCCTCTTTTTAATTGATTCCTTTTTTTAAATGATTTTTTTAAATTATTCTTTTTAAATTATTCTTTTCAAATGATTCTTTTCAAATGATTCTTTTTAAATAATTTATCTTTTCAAATTATTCCCCTCTTTAAATTATTTTTCATCACAAAAAACTTCTCAAATTCAGTGATTTCTTTTATTTCAAATGTCGTTTCTTTACAACACTTTTTTTCAAAAACGAAACAAATCCTTTGGAATTCACGACTTCAAACCAAAAGCTTCTGCTTTAGTTTTCTAGTTGTTTTAATTTTTTATTCACTTCCTCCTTCCTGTATTTTAAGTTCTTTTTTTTTCTCTTTTTTTTCGCTTTAAAAATACGGGTTGCGACGGGATTTTGTATTTTTAGTCGATAACCGCTCAACGATTAATTGCCTAAACAGAACAAAACGTATCAGGCTCGATAAATCCGATTGTCGACAAATTTCGCGAGATTTTGCAAATTCTATCTTTATTCTTAAATAATGAATAATATATATATATATATAAATATAAAAAATAAATATTTAAACGTATACGTGTTTTTAAAGTGTTATATTTTCTCGATAAATGAAATAAAAAGAACAGTACGCACGCGCACGTGTACAACAAATTTGTGTCGTATTGACATCAATTGTATATTGTAAAACAAAAACAGATAAATTCACATGTTACATGAATGTTGTTGATTAGTCGACGAGTCGATTATTGTATTAAAAATAATGTTAATTATATTATATGTGAGTCTTGTATTAGAGATTTAATCAACAAATATCTCGTACATCGATGTTTGTCTGATATTTTCATTTCAATTTAGATCAAATATACTGTGGAGGATAACTTGTTTGTCTTATTTATTGACTAGTTTTCTAACTTATTTAAATTATAAATACTTATAAATACTTATTTATAATTATAAATACTTACAAATGCTTATTTATAATTATATATACTTATAAATACTTACTTATAATTATAATAAATAATTATAAATAATTATAAATGACATAAAATCATTTAATTTAATTTGAATTTAATCAATTTAAAATTAATAACGATTAAGTTTTAATAAAATTTCCCTAGTATTTTAAAGTGACTTTTTTACTTACAATGAATTAACGATTCTTTGGATGATGATTCTTTGAATTTGACTGTTAAAAACTCTTAATGAAAAACAAGTTAATTAAAACTTAACGATTTGAAACTAAATATTTTGCGGAAAATTTAAATTGGTCCGCTTTTAAATTTACTGAGGTGTTTTAGATTTTGTGGCAGTTCTAAATTTCTTTTTTCCTGTTGTACTTTTTCGAGTTGTTCTTTTAAAATTTCCATTTTCAGGGCGTGTTCTTGCTGACTGGTTTGCATCTGAAGGTCCCAGAGTTTCATTTTCATCTCGTGTTCTTCCGCTAGTAATTTTTGCTCTTTTCTCATGTCGTCGCTAAAATTTTTTAGAAGCGTTTGCTCGTAAACTGACATCTTTTGCCTTTTTGAAGGAATTTCGTCCAAGCTTTCGTCAAAATTGAATTCTTTAACAGATTTCCTATTTGTCGGCTCTTCTTCTAAAAGTCTATTTTTCGGGGAGAGATAAATAATAAAATGAAGAAACAAATAATATAACAAAGAAAAAACAAATGTAATAAAGAAGAAACAAATAATAAAATAATAATTACCAAGAAAATTAATTAGTTAAAAATAAATAATAAAATAAAATAAATAATAATAAAAAATAATAAGCATTTAAAGATTTAAACTGAAGATTAAAATTTAAAGACAATAAATTTGAAATCAGGAAATATATCAGGATAGATAAAATAAATATAATTAAAGACAAGTTGTAGTTTAAAAAAAAATATAGCCCCAAAAATTATAGTTCGCTTTCTCATAGCAAAGTATCAGAAAATTAGAGACCTGATCCTTAGAAATTTCGAAAATAAATAAAAATTCTCAGTTAAAGTTTTAGAAAAAAGTTTAATTAACAATTTAAAAAATCGGTGCCTCAAATTTAAATAATAAAAATTCCTTACCCAGTGATCGGATTCACGATGTAAAATATTTCCGATAACTCGTCATTAACAGGAACCTAAAAGAAAACAGTTTTAATTTTCAAAAAAGGAATTTACATATCAAAATTTTTGTACAGCAAAATAATATAACCTTAGAACTAATATTGGTAAAACTCTTTTTTTATTCAAAATCGTAGTTTCCATAGTAAAGAATGAAAAATACAATGTTTGTAAACAAAAAATAAGAAATAATAACATAACCTTAAAACAGTCAGAAATGAACAGTAATTAAAAACACCACCAGGAAAAACTTACCGTTAAAGCAGGAAATAATGAAGAAGGTGCCTCTTCTCCAAATTTCGGGGAAAGCACTTTTGGATTATACACATTTTCTTTATCTAAAAATGTATCATTTTCGTTTAGAATGTTTGGCAAAAAACTGAATTCACCGTTCGGACTGTCATCCAAGAATGGAATTGTTTCCTCCACTTGTTTATTTTCCGCAGACATTTTTAATTCTACTCTCAATCAGTACTACTCTAAATTAACAGACGGAAATAATATGCTTTTGATTTAATGTTTTAATGAAACAATAATTGTCGCTTCTCAACGGAAACTTCCAAAAACTGCGATCTTCGAAATTTTACGCGCCTTTTTGAAAAGAGTCTTGTGCGCACGCTCCAACAATGCTGTTTCCGGTTGCAAGTTTGAGTGGTGGGGACGGGGCGCAAACGCACTCCAAAACGGAATTACAGTCGTAAACAACATTTTTTCTACACTTCATTTCCGTGAAAACTGTTATTCCTGCAAAGGAGCGAAATTCTAAATCAAGCGTCAAGTGCTCTTTTTCTGCCCCTAACAAATACTACAGTGAAAATGACTTTAAATTTGCATTTTTAAGATCTCTAAAGTTACTTTTGATCGTATCTAGTATGCGGTGACGTCATCGTAATCGTTCTAAACGAACGCTACAGGACAAAAATGGCGGGTGGGTATTTAGGAAGGGCGTTAACGAGCAAACATTTGCTGAATATCCTTTTTCTATTTTGTCACCAATTATTTTAATAATGATAAATTGTTTATTTCAGACCTTTATGTGACGTACAAGTGCACCTATTGTCAAGAAAACATCTCAGGATTGCGGATCAAATGTGCAGAATGCACAGATTTTGACCTCTGCCTGCAGGTAAGCAAAATTCGATCATTTTGTCCGCCATTTTACGTCACGTGACCTAACCTCAATGTGTCCGGGCTCTTTTTTTTATTTGCATTTTAAGCCGGTGTTTTCACTGATTTTTGTATTTTAATGAAAATAAATGATGTTTGTAAATACTTTTAGTGTAAAGTTCACCTTGTATGGATTAAAAATAAAGTTATAATGAAATTGAGTATCGTCGACATTTTTTATTTATTGTTTCAAATTTTCCGCGAAAAAGGGATATAAACGGAAGTTATTTTTTTTAAATATGTATAGGTTTTACGATTTAAATATGATAAATGTAGTTAATAAATAATGTATTGCGTAGAAATAAAATTAATGTATGAAAATAATATGTAAATAAAATATATATACTAATATTGTTTTTCTTACTAATTGTTTTGCTTCGTAAAGGGAACTGTTTTTATTTGCTAGTGTTTTTTACTAGTATTTTTCTGCTAGTTTTTTTTACTAGTATTTTTCATCTAGTTTTTTTACTAGTATCTTTCTACTAGTGTTTTTTTTACTTGTGTTTTTCTACATGTGTTTTTTACTAGTGTTTTCTATTTATTTATGTTTGTTATTTTTTTAATACAATTCATAAGTTTCGAAATATTTGAAGTTTCGTTTAATTGCGTTTTTTCGCTGGTTTAACAA
>WNHD01005359.1:8627-20602 GCA_011057455.1 Ganaspis sp. Gsp50 | reverse complement strand
AAGTTTTCCGAGCGAGAAGCTTTGTTTAAATTTAATATTGACCAAGTTAAACAACAAAAAGTGAAAAATGCGCAACTTAGCCCCGGTCTCCCCTACACTAAATAAAAAGTGCAAATGGTAGAAATGAATAGCGCAAGTCATCAGTAGGAATAAATAGTACTAATAAATAGTACAAATAAATCGTACAAATAAATCGTACAAATATATCGTACAAATAAATCGTACAAATAAACATTACAAATAAATCGTAAAAATAAACAGTTCAAATGAACAGTAAAAATAAATAGTACAAACAAAATAGTAAAAATAAATATAGTGCAAATGAATAGTACAAACAAATCGTACAAATAAATCGTATAAATAAACAGTTAAAATGAACAGTAAAAAGAAATAGTACAAACAAAATAGTAAAAATAAATATAGTGCAAATAAATAGTACAAACAAATCGTACAAATAAATCGTATAAATAAACAGTTAAAATGAACAGTAAAAATAAATAGTACAAACAAAATAGTAAAAATAAATATAGTACAAATAAATTTTATGCATGCAAATTGTTCAATTAAATATTGTAAAACAAGAACGAGTATGTACAATTTTTTATGAATCCTTTATTGTTTGAACGTGCAACAGTAAAATATGTATAAGAAACAAAATTACCGTCGTATTATGCAGGGAACAGAAAATGCGTATTTTTTATTATTCAGGGCCTATTATATTTTTATTATCCATTGTAATTTTACGTAAGTGGGACCTTTTTTGTGTGTGCAATGGTTATCTAGATTAGAATTTCTTGCGGAGTGTATAAACAGATGTTAATGTTTTCGTTGAAAGTAACACCACATGAAGGAAATTCCTAGTTGTTAACAGATATGAAACGGAGTTTAGAAACTAAACAAAAAAATTGAGTCATCGCTCTGCTGACTGATCTTTGTTGCAGGCGTGTTAAAATCGCCTTCATATGATTCCCCCAACTTTTCTTCATTCGAATTTTTATTTTCCCATTCGTTCATTCCCCTATTCGATCCAATTTTGTGTTTATTCAATTTCAGAATGTAAGTGAAATTTATTGTTTTTATTGCTGCTTTTATTTTGCTTTTATTGTTGCTTTCATTGTTGCTTTTACTTTTGCTTTTATTTTTGCTTTTATTTTTGCTTTTATTGTTTGGGTTTTTTGTTGCACTTTTTTGTCTTTTGCGTTGTTATTGTAACCCCTTTGTTTCCAACTAAATCTTCGACTAGTTGAAGATTGCGAGGAAGATTGTGAATTTCGTGAATTTAATTGATACCGTTTGAAATTGATAGTGTGTTTGTAACACTTTCTATATCAATATCACTTTCGATGCTTTTCCTATTTCAATCGAAAAATTAATGATCCGTGAAAATACAACTGGATAGCATTTGTCATGGTGGATTTGAGGTTAAGCTGAATGGTATCTCGTTAGGCTTGTTGGGTTCAAAATTTTTAGGGGACGTCCCTCCTTGACCCCGGGTTGCTGAAAATTTTGTGTGAACATTGATCTCTATCTTTGGGCACAATACCTACTGTTCGGTGTTTTGTACCTTTTGGACGGTATGGTTTGACAAATGATTATTGACACGTGGCACTCTTTTGAAAAGAATTTCCAAGAAGTATTGAGAGATTTGAAATATCCTTTATCTGAATGGCTTCTCGAAGTGCATCAGAATAGCTTCTCAAAGATCAAAATAGCTTCTCGAAGTGCATCAAAATAGCTTCTCGAAGTGCATCAAATTAGCTTCTCTAAGTGCATCAAAATAGCTTCTCGAAGTGCATCAAAATAGCTTCTCGAAGTGCATCAAAATAGCTTCTCGAAGTGCATCAAATTAGCTTCTCTAAGTGCATCAAAATAGCTTCTCGAAGTGTGTGCGAATAGCTTCTCGAAGAATGTGTGAAAAGATTTTAAAAATGTATCCGAATAGCTTCATGAATTGTGTCCTTAGGTTCTTGAAGTGTGTGCGAATAGTTTTTCAAAGTGTGTCCGAATAGCTTCTCAAAATGTGTCTGAATAGCTTCTAAAAGTGTGTCCAAATAGCTTCTCAAAGGGTATGAGAATATTTTCTCAAAGTTTATCTGAACAGTTTCACAAAGTACATTAGAAAGAAGACAATTAGCAAAGTTTCGTAATGACGAAGAAAGTAATCAATAAGATTTATCGATTTCAATAAAAGCATATGGTGAATGTACAATGTACGTTGAACCATCTGGCAGAATAGTAGGGTGTACTCTGCTCATTGTGGAAACAGTTTTAAGTACGTAGGCGACCCTGCTGGTGGTAATATTATGTCATCAACCGCCTCCTGCGTAACATCGAGCTTCCTTCCTATACCGGGAATTAAACCTTGCATTGCGTTGTAAAAAATTAACGCTAGTCATTGTCATTACTATTCCTAAACCTGTTCCTTTTTAATCACTTCCTTTTCTTTTTCTCAATCGCTTTTCTTGTTTTACATCGCTTCCTCTTCTTTAACTCTATCTTTTCCTTTTCTTCGTTTTACTATTCGCTCCATTCTCTTCTATTTCTCTTCTTTTTCTCTTCCTTTTCCTCTTTTTCTACTTCCCTTCTTCTCTACTTCTATTCTTCTCTTCTTTTCTTCTCTACTTCCCTTCTTCTCTTCTTCTCTTCTTGCCTTCTTCTCTTCTTGCCTTCTTCTCTTCTTCCCTTCCTGGGCTTCTTGATAATTTCCTTCTCGTCTCACTGAGGAGGAAAAAAGAAGACTTTTTGTTCTTTTCATTACTGAAAAAGTCCCTCGTCTTGAATCCAGTGGGATCGAAAAAATGGCATTATCTTTGCTATAATTACGTAAAGAAGTGATTGTAATAAGGCAAGGGCAATCGAAAGTGTAGATAAGAAGCTGTGTTTGTTGTCGGGTGCACATTGGGACGTATGTTGTAAAAGGAATAATTAAAATGCAATGCAAGATAGTATTCAGTGTTTCTCGTGAAATGTAACATTATCGTTTGACTAATCGGGAATGAGTCGAGATAAACTGTTTGTCTTGAACAAAGTTATTTGCGATATTACCGCACGGTTTCTCTTCGCCAAGTCGTTGTCACTTATGTATCGCATAAATCTTGCGGGCCGCGAGGTTCCTTAATTTACCTCGGACCAGAGCAATTGTATCTCTCATGTTGTACACATGAAAGTAATGACCAACATAAACGCTACTCGCACAATTAATCTCCGATTAAATTCAAACGAATATTTTTATTAGTCCCATGGACAGATAGTTCCATAAATTATTGCTCCTTACCTTAAAATGAGATACTAGACCTATCGGCTACTTATTATTGCTTCATTTGCATGCACGATATAATGAATATAAATAATATTCAAGGATAGTAGATGATTAAATGATATTGGCCAAATGCCTTTAAATACCTTTCGTATAATTAAATTTATGCTAGTCTTTTCTTTTGGTTTTTAGCAAGTTTTGTTTTATCATTTTAATCGAGGGTTTTATCAATTTAAACAACTGCTAGGTCTGGCGGAATAGTGTGGAGTGCTTCGTATTTTAAAGTAGAGTGTACATTTCAAATGGAAGTATTTTAATTAAAATTGTAAATATATTTAAATTTAAAAATAAAGCAAGAATATTTAAAAAGAATGTAGAGGTTTTTTTATAAAGAGAGCATTCAATTTGGAACGAAATCATTAAGTACAGGAATCAATCAATGGAAATGAAATTTAAGCATTAAAATTGAATGACAGCATTAAGTTTGAATTAGAAGCATTTAATTTGAATTAGAAGCATTAAAAATGAAATGGAAGCATTACAATTGAAATTGAAGCATTAATATTAAAGTAGAAACACAGACATTAAAGTGGAAACATTAAAATTAAATGATAGCATTAAAATTGAAATTGAAGCAATAGAATTGAAAATGTTCCTTTACAATTGAAAAGGAATTATTGAAATTAATGCATTAAAATTGAATTTGAATCGTTGAAATTAAATAAAAGGCATTAAAATTACAATGGTAAAATAAAAACTAAAATGAAAGTATTTTGAAGACAATATAATTGAATGGGAAGAATTTAATTTAACGACAGTAACAAAAAAACTTCAAAATTGAAATTGAATTTAAAATTTAATGACTCCAATTCAATTTTAAAGCTTCAATTAGAAATTTATTGATTCCATTTTAATGTTAATGCTTCAATTAGAAATTTAATGATTCCATTTTAAATTTAATGCTTAAATTAAAAAAATATTTCATTCCAATTCAATTTTAATGCTTCAAATCGAAATTTAATTCTTCAATTAGAATTATAATGATTCTTATTCAATTTTAATGCTTCAATTAGAAATTTAATGATTCCATTTTAGTTTTAATGCTTCAATTAAAAAATATTTCATTCCAATTCAATTTTAATGCTTCAAATCGAAATTTAATTCTTCAATTAGAATTATAAAGATTCTTATTCAAATTTAATGCTTCAATTAGAAATTTAATGATCCCATTTCACTTTTAAAGCCTCAGTTTTTCAATGACAATTATAATGATTCCATTTCAATTTTAATTCTGCAGTTAGAAATTTAATAACTCTTTTTCAATTTAAATTATTGTATTTCAATTTAAATGGTCACATTTCAACTTTAACACATCAACTTCAAAGTTATTAATGCGATTTCAATTTTTATGATCCCAATTCAATTTGAATATTCCCATTTCAATTATGATGCTTCAAATGAAACAATCTATGATTTCAATTGAATTTTAATGCTTCAATTCGAAATTTAATTCTTCAATTAGATTTATTTCAAATTTCATTTCAGTTTCAATGTTTCAATTAACAAAATCTATGATTCCAATTCAATTTTAATGCTTCAATTCGAAATTTAATGATACCATTTCAATTATAACGCTTTAATTAAAAAAATCTATGATTCCAATTCAATTTTAATACTTCAATTCAAAATTTAATTCTTCAATTAACAAAATCTATGATTCCAATTCAATTTTAATGCTTCAGTTCGAAATGTAATGATCCCATTTCAATTATAATGCTTCAATTAAAAAAAATCTATGATTCTAATTCAATTTTAATACTTCAATGCAAAATTTAATTCTTCTATTAGATGTATTTCAATTCCATTTCAGTTTTAATGCTTCAATTAGAAATTTAACGATCCCACTTCAATTATAATGCTGCAATTAAAAAAAATATGGTTCCAATTTAATCTTTTTGCTTCAATTCGAAATTTGTTTCTTCAATTAGATTTGCAATGATTCCAATTCAGTTTTAATGCTTTAATTAAAAAATGCTATTATTCCATTTCAATTTTAATGATACAAATTCAATTTCAATTTTTCAATCAATTTTAATACTACTGTCATTTCTTTCTTCGCATCAATTTTCTATAATTGTTATTCAAAAATTAATTCCTTAATTAATTACAACTGCACTAAAAAATCTCATTTTCTTTTCTTCAATTAAAAATGTACATTTTACCCCTAAAATTGCCAAAAAATTTTAGCTGAAAATTGAGCATTTCATTGATGCAATTGTGGATTCTTTATGGGACAAATGACCTTGGTCCGAAGAAATTAAAGTGTGGAAAGTCACTTATATTTCAGCTGACAAATAAATATCTTCTCTCTGGGCGTTGCACTTTCGGCGTGGACGCTGATTCGAGTTTGCGAAGACAATAAACTGTGGGAAAGAAGGTGGATTCTGTTTGGAGGTGAGGAGGCAAAGTGTGCAAGAATGCAAAGGGCTTTATCGCTGATTTATTGAGCCGATAAGTCTATTATTTTCGATCGCCCTTCTGCTATTGGCAATCAAGCGTTGGCGCGACTCGTGCATCGCCCTTCCTACGTCTCGCGCGTGCTAACTTACTATTTTTTCTGATAATCCCCATGGTCAGGCGATTTTACGCTGCCTCTATTGTAACTGATGCTGCCCACCTGTTTGCATATCGGACACCCACTGTTCCACTTTCCATAGTTCGATGCTCCCTCGTTTCCTTATCTTTGCCTTTTTACACTAAAATTTCTTCTTTTTAGACCAAAATGTCTTCTTTCTGGACTAAAAGAATCTTCTTTTTGCAATTGACGAATCTTTTTACACAAAAAGAATCTTCTTTTTGCAATTAAAGAATCTTTTTACACAAAAAGAATCTTCTTTTTGCAATTAAAGAATCTTTTTACACAAAAAGAATTTTCTTTTTGCAATTAAAGAATCTTTTTACACAAAAAGAATCTTCTTTTTGCAATTAAAGAATCTTTTTACACAAAAAAAATTTTCTTTTTGCAATTAAAGAATCTTTTTACACTAAAAGAATCTTCTGTTTGCAATTAAAGAATCTTTTTACACTAAAAGAATCTTCGCTTTGCAGTACAAAAAATTTTTGTTTTAGAATAAACAATCTGAATGGATTGTCAAAAAAAATGTTTCGATCATTTGAAGATCATAAACGACTGAAAGTATTGTATAGTCAAATTTACTAGAATTATTTTTGTCCGTAATTGACAAATTGCGCATGCAATAACTGCCTCTAGGTGGGAGCTAGATTCTCGCTGCGCGGGAAAATTGCGTGTGAACACAGAGGCAGTTATTGCACGCGGAATTTATGATGAACTTGTTAATAGGTGGAGTGTTTTAATTTTTAGTCTTTGCTTTTGAACATGCGTGTCGGGTAGAGCGGCATTCCATAAATTACACGAAACTTCACTTTATCGGGTTTAACTAATGAGTTTAAACTGTTATGTTAATCAGCAGCACAAAAGAACAAGTGGACCAGGAATAAGAAAGGGAGTGACTGAAAGAGCGTTCTTGACCTTGTCAGCTCGACTAGTTTCGTCACAGAATAGGTGTAAAGAGATCTACATATTTTTACATACGCGAAGGTGGAAGTGTAGCAACATACTAATGAGTCGACAAAGGTGAACGTCATCTCTATTCACACACTTTCAATATTCTTTTCTAAAATTTGCACCACATTTACTTTCCTATCACGAACTTTGCGATTCGTATTTTGACGCTTTTAGTTTGCGTGGGAGTCAAGTAAATAATCGTTTTTAACGTAATACATAATGTAGTAATAAATAGTATTTATTGAATATGCCCTTTTAGATAAAAAAATATAAATGTAAAACGCTTCAGTGAGTCCGAAAAAATCTGATCTATTGAAAATACAAATTAGTCTCATTAAATTAATTAATTGTATTATAAACAGAATTATAATAATATAATTAGTCTCATTAAATGAATTAGTTTCATTGTATTATAAACAGAATTATAATAATATAATATTGTCCGAAAGTCGCGTTTTCTTATCTTCAATAATGTAATAATCCAGAAGAAATAATAACAATAATAAAACTGTGATAACGTAACAGAATTACATAACATGAAAATAATAACAAACAAAAAGTGTAAAGTTTATTTATAAGAGCTTAATTATTCAACACTATTTCTCGAAAATTTTACATTCCGCGGGCAAAATTCTTGGTTTGATTATTTTACCTCCTTCAGATCTATTTCCTGAACATTGTTTATTGCTGTTGTGACTTGAGTGACACGAATTCACCACCTCGATCCGATTTAAGTGTGGAATATGGAAAATGCACTTTCAGCACATTCCCCATTTTCATCATGTGAGCTCTACATAATTTTGACTTGTTGACACACTTATTCCTAAAGTATAACATTATCCGACACGAGATCCGACGATTTTGAACTCTGTGGGTTTCAAATTCTGTCATTTCGATTTTAGTACTTCCGATAGCAGCAGAAAAAACAACGATTGATAATTTTTTTGAATAATTATTGCAGGTTTTTAATTATTATTTAATATATAAAATTATTGTTTTTTTTAAATTTTAATTTTTAATTTTAATTTTTAATTTTAATTTTTTTAAAATTATTGTGGATTCAAATCCACAATAATTTAAAAAATATTTAAATCTTTAAGTCTCGAAAAGTTTTTGGTGCTAAAAATTTTTTATGAGGAATGGATAAGAGCGAGATTACACCGATGTACTTAAAAGAGGTGTAAAGTAATTTACGTTTCTTTTGAGCTACTCGGTGTAAACGCGATCAGTGTTAATATAAGGAAATGAAAGGTTTGGTGAAGATTGTAGAATGATTTCTTCGTTACTCCAGTTTCAATCGTTTTGAAGCGTAATGTGAACGTTACGAAAGGCGAATAATGAGCCTAAAAGAAGAGAGAGTGATGTGAAGTGAATAGAGAAGCTAGAATTATTTTCGCACGATACGTATAGGGCACTGAAAGTCATTATTCATCTTGAAGCCCTACAATCACGAGATGCCATTAGATGATTAGAATTCTCTGGATACAGATCGTACCTCTTTACTGGCTACAACTTTCTGGCAAGATTTATCGAAAGTGTTCGCCATTTTTGCTTTTCCTTTCATCCGATTCTGTAGAGAAACTTTCAATCAGTGATCTATCAAATTTTACCATTTCATGAGTTGAAATTTTGTAATTGAGGCAATTGGAAAACAAAATTTGCACTTCTATTGATTAAAATTGAAATAGTTCCAGCAAATGAAGTTGAATTTTTGTCATTAATTAATTAATTGTTAATTAATTAATTGTTAATTAATTATTCTTCTTCGATTAATTGGAACCGAAATGTTGCAATTTCATGAATTAGAATGGAACAAATCATAAAATTCCGTAGCTCGTAATAAATTAAACATTTTCACATGCTTCAGTGTTCCATAACCAATGACATTAAAAAAACATACTATAAATTCACTTAAAAATTTACTTCAAAAATTTTACTTAAAAAATAACTTCAAAAAAAAATAAAAGCTGTTTTTACTTCTGTCGGTTTGTCAAAGATTCAACGAGTTACGTTAAAAATGTAGAATTTTTTAAAAATAAAAGAAAGTGTACGTCGTAGTTAAAAATTAGTATGGAAAGAAGTGAAAATCGTAAAAGTATATATGCACTACATGCAATGTGTTCGTATCTATCTGTAAATACTACTCAATTTTCTTGAAATATTTAAAGAAAACATTGAATGTAAATTTATTTAACTAATGTATTCAAAATTGGTACAAATTTCCGAAGCTACTAAAAAACCGACAAACATTTCTCATTTTCATGTGTAATATATCCTTAGTTGAAATAAGGTAATAAATTACTGGGAACGAGTGTCTTATTTCTTTTCCGTTGCGACCATTCACAAGTACATGAATAGCATCAATTGATTCAACAAATGCTGACTGACGAAAATTTTTCTCTTAGTCGTCATTAAATCAATTTCACTGAATTTTGTCCTTTCTTTTCACTAAAAGGCATGCATGTAAAATACCAACTCTATGGAAAAATTAAAAAAGAATATTGACTGTGTTTATTAAAAACTGATTACATAGAGTGTAGAATTGAATGTAGCGCAAAGAATTGAAAATGGAATTAAAATTTAAATACATAAAAAAAGGAATTTAGTATGTAGAAATGAAGTTTAGATATAAGTTTAGTATATAGAAGAAGAAATGAAATAAATTAGTAAATAAAAGCGGAATAAAACATTGAATATATAAAGTGTAACATTAAAACGATAGACTAAATAATTCAATACCCTGAGTTAATAATTAAATACATAAAGTAAAAACGAAAAACATAGTGCAAATAATTGAATGTCTAGAGTAAATAAATGAATACATAGAATAAAGAATTGAAAGCATAGAGTAAAGAATTGAAAACAGTGAAAAATAGAGCGAAGAATAGATCGAAAAATAGAGTGAAGAATAGATCGAAAAATAGAGTGAAGAATGTATAAAAACAGAATGAAAAATACAATAAAAAATACAATGAAAAATACAATGAAAAATAGAATGAAAAATACAATGAAAAATACAAAAAAAGTAGAATGAAAAATAGAATGAAAAATACAATAAAAAATAGAATTAAAAATATATAGAATAAAAAATACAATGAAAAATAGAATGAAAAATAGAATGAAAAATAGAATGAAAAATAGAATGAGAAATAGAATGAAAAATAGAGTGAAAAATAGAATGAAAAATAGAGTGAAGAACCGAGTGAAAAATGGCGAGTGAAAAATAGAGTAAAGAATTAAAATTACAGAACAAAGAAATAAACACAAAAAGTAAATAAACAAATAAAAAAATTGAAGAAATGGTTTGACCCTTTTTAAAATTCAAAAATTGTCTTTAATCAATAAATCTGTTCCTGCTGCGGTTGTTTGGCTTATCAAAACACTAACTCAGACATTCACTAAAAGGTTAAATGCCATTCCTTTAAGCGAATCGATAATTGTCAATTGGGTACGTGTATAAACTAAGTTTTATTTCCCCTCTAGAGATAAAATTTTGCAGTGGGCTTAATTAAGTAAGAGTTAAGGTCGGATTAAGTCTTGTCGAAGTGCAATTCATGAGTTCGTATGACGCTTTAGAGAACCGTGTATTACATAATCTTTCTGACTGACCCGCATAATTATTTGTAAAGCCTATGCTGGAGGCTGACATAAATTCGCTCGGCGTTAAAAGCGTGTCCGTGAGCCATAATCCGATCACGTCGCCATACCCGTTTGGTCGGCAAGCTCATAGAAGCACCATATCAACCATAAGCTAGCTGGCAACATGAAATTATTTATCGTCCAACTAGGAAGGAAAGTTACAGCGAGAAATTACGACGGTCTCGGAAACATTTTCCCCCCTCCTTTGTAACATTTTACCCCCTCTTTGAATTAGAAAAAACATCGTTTTCGTCCATAAACAATGAGCATCTTGGGGATAAAATTCAGCTTTCTATTCTTGTTGGTTTATTCATCAAAGTGTTTGTAATTGGAATTCAGAATTGAATTGAAGATGATGATGATGAGAATGGTGATAGTGATGGGGATGATAGTAGTGATAACGATGTTGATAACGATGTTTATAACGATGTTGATAACGATGTTTATAATGATGTTGATAACAATGTTGATAACGATGTTGATGACGATGAAGACAATAAGGATGTTAATGAGGATGAAGACGTTGATGAAGATAATGATAACGATGTTGATGACAAATAAAGACGTTGATGAAGATGAAGACATTGGTGTCGATGAAAATGATGACGATGTTGCTAACTAAAACGAAGTTGATGAAAATGTTGATGGCAATAAAGACGTTAATGAAGATGTTGATAGAAGTAGAGTTGATGACAATAAAAATGTTGATTAAGATCTTGATGACGAAGAAGATGTTGATGAAGATTTTCATGACGAAGAAGCCGTTGATGACATTAAAGACGTTGATGATGATGATGAAGGAGTTGAGGAAAACAAAGACGTTGATGACAATACAGACGTTGATGACAATACAGACGTTGATGACAATACAGACGTTGATGACAATACAGACGTTGATGAAGATGTTGTCGACAATAAAAACGTTGATGATTATGAAGGCGTTGAGGACAATAAAGACGTTGATGAAGATGTAGTCGGTGTTGATGACAATAAAGACGTTGATGAAAATTCAGAACTTGATAACGTTATTGATACTGAAGAAAACGTTGATGACAATAAAGATGTTGGTGAAGATTTTAATGACAAAATATCGTTGATGATGATAAAGATGAAAATAAAGACGTCGAAGACAATGAAAAGATTGATGACGATGATAATAATGATAAAGATGTTGAGTACAATAAAGAAGCTGATGAAGATAAAAACGTTGATGAAGATAAAGACATTAATGAAGATGATGATGTTGATGAAGATGTTGATGAAGATAAAGACATTAATGAAGATGAAGATGTTGATGAAGATGTTGATGAAGATAAAGAAATTGATGAAGATAAAGACATTAATGAAGATGAAGATGTTGATGAAGATAAAGACATTAATGAAGATGAAGATGAAGATGGAGATGAAGATGAAGATGAAGATGAAGATGAAGATGAAGATGAAGATGAAGATGAAGATGAAGATGAAGATGAAGATGAAGATGAAGATGAAGAT
>WNHD01005358.1:0-10274 GCA_011057455.1 Ganaspis sp. Gsp50 | reverse complement strand
CTCACCTCACCTGGAAACGTAACCTGCCACCGTGAGTATTATTATTGTCTTTTTTTCAGAAGAAATTCTGATTTTTTAATTACATTCGGATAACGCGGTTTATTCTTAATGATTTTAATGTTCGTAATAAATATTTGAAATAAAAATATTCTACGAAATATTCTAAATAAATAGTTTAATTAACTTTTGTGAATATAGTAAATAAAAAAATGACACTGAAGTTTGCATGATATTTAAGTTTGTAACGTTTCTTTCAAAAACAAACAAATTTTTCGTTTCAACAGAAATTATAATGCAATGTTTTGTTTATCTTTATTCTATTATTTATTTTAAAACTTTGTAAAAAGATAACGAAAAGTATTAAGAATTTAATGGTCCCAAAGTTCCAATTTGCTAGATTATGTCATATAAGTCATTTTATTGATAACGTTTCAATAACCGATCGGTTATCCTTGGCAGAAAATTGTAACTAAAAATAATAAAAATTCGTTGTTAACGATGTATAAATCAGTATGATAATAATAACTAAACAACATCGGAAACAAAAAAAACCACTAAATGTTGTTTAGTTATTGTTATCATACTGATCTATACATTGTTAACAACGAATTTTTATTATTTTTAGTTAGTTTTTTCTGAGAAGGACAACCGATTGGTTATTCAAACGTTATCAATAAAATGACTTATATGACATAACCTAGCAAATTGGAACTTTCTGACCATCAAATTCTTAATAATTAATAAATGCCGGGAGACATCAAAGGACATCCTCTGATAAATAACGAAAAGTGGAATCATTGAAAGTTTAGAATGAATATTTTGAAAATTCAGAAGCAGCAGAAACTTCGTTTTTCATTTGTCGTAAAGGAAAAAAACATTGCGAACTTTAGGTGTCATTAGTTTGAAACATTTGTTTATTTCACGAAAAATTTAAAAACAAGTGTTTGTTATTTTCAAAATAGTTAAATATTTATTCACAACTTTCATCCAAATAAAGTTCGAAGCCTTCAAATGAACGATATTTTTATTCTTTTATTTTTGAACATTCAGATTTGTCCTAAAATTTTGTTTCAATATCAGTGATTAATTTTTATGTTATAATAATTGTCTGGAAACAATTGGGGCAAAGAATGATTTTTTATGGTGCTGAAGTTTGTAACTTGTATTTTCGTTTATGAAAAACTAAAAACGCAAATTTGTTGTTTAGTCATTGTTCCACTATTTATTTTTGGATTTTGTAGAACGGTCTAGCAAGACAAAAATTGTATAAAGTTATTTACAAAATTTACATAAAAATTTGCTTTTCTATTTTTGTTAAACGAAAAAGAAACGTTGCGAACTTCAGTGTCAGTTTATTTTTGTGTTTTGTGGAGTATGTTGAAAGCCTTCGAAATTTATTTAAAAGTTAAACTGCATTTCCTCAAAGCATGTTAGTGTCAATCCATTTTATTTAGACTAAATCGGTCGCGACCTATTTTTTGATCATTCTTATTTCTATATATTGATGTTAAAGAAGCATGTTTGGGGAACTTATTTGTGGCATTATTTTATAAAAATTCTTATATTCTAATTATAAACAATTTTTTTTTCAAAAGGATGAAAAAACTGTCATTTTTATGTACAGCTTATTCATATTTTAAAATTATTAAAAATAAAATAAAATTTAAGTAAGTCTACGATATTGGGGATTTTTTAAATTCTCATTCTAGATCAATAAAAGTAACTTTCTTAATAAACTAAGTATAAAAACTTGATGATAAAGTATGAAAATTTCACTTTGGTTGCGCAGTTACTTTTTGAAATACTAGTTTGAAATAAACGTATTTAAAAACTTGTTTTTTCATAACCTTCGTAACGAATATTCAAAGGTTAATATTTTCACTTGTTTTGAAATTGAAGTTAGCCTGCATGGAATCGAATAATGAATTTTCAAAAAAATAATTTAATTTTTCTAATTTAGTCACGTGTAAAGGTTGTCTTAACTCCAGAAAGTTCCATTATGAAATGTAAATACGCTGCACATAGAAGTGGCAGTTTTCTACATGGAAAAAATGCTGTAGTTACACCTACTATAGTAAACTAGTAAAGAAAATACCTTAGCCTGTGGTAATATCGCCTACAGCTGTAGAAAACTTGAGCATGCGCAGAGTTACCGCGACCATCTGACAGATAACCTCTACTTCTGAGCTTTGCATTGTGTGGTAACATTTATTCCATGCAAAGTATTTTTGACTATGTGTTTAGCTGTCCTATATATTACTATAGTTTTCGTGGTTAATATAATCTCGACTATAGTAAGTGCAGCTCCACATTTTTTTCCGTGTATAACTCTAGTAAGAAAAAATTACTTTTTAATTAAAGCATGAGATGTTTTAAAAACACTAATGACACAAATAAGTTCTGCAAACATGATTGTTTAACATATACAATATAAAAATAAATATTTTTAAGAAAGAGATCGCAACCGATTTCGTCAAAATAAAATGGATTGAACCTTACGGTTAAACGAAGAAATCCGACTTAAAAGTATAAGAAATAGATTGAAAAAAAATTCAAAAAACTAATCTAAAAAGAAACTTTGTAATTACCAGTAGAATAAAAAATGAAAATATTGAATATAATAGTGAAATATGCGATTTTTATTTGAATAAAGCTTGATTGTAATTGCAGAGTGACCGGTGGTACGGAGAGAGCAACACCGGAAGTATGGGATGGCTCCCTAAGTCTTACGTGAATACAGCGGTAGAAAATGGACAAGAGGTGCCTTCATTTGACTGTGTACTCAACGAGTATTACGTGGTTCTTTACGATAAGTCTCAAAGGAAACTGGACATCTTTATTTTAATCAGGGGTGACCCGAAGTTAAGCTTGTGATTAAAAAATACGGTCACTAGTGGACGGCAATTATCCGAAGTAAAACCGGAAGCATCCCCACAAATTATGCTGATAAATGCGATGTGCCAAATAAGGTAAGCTATTAAAATTTTACTCATTAAATCATGCTTTGTTCACTTTGATGTTCAGTGTTCATTTTCATTATCTTGGTTGTGCCTGTTTCTCAAGCTGACGCAACTAAGCGTCAGGATTCGATCACTAATATTATATTTTGTTATACATATTCAATTATCTTTTGAAATTGAAAAGCAAACTTTTTGATAAAGAATGGATTATTTTACTGCAATTTTTGTGCAAAATTTTATCTAAAACAAAACATTTACTTTTGTTAAACTTGGAATTGGAGTCTTTTGTGTTCATGTTTTTGGTTTTCGTTGAATTCTTTTCTTTTAGTACAACTCAGAGCATTTTGTTTCGAATTATTTTTCTGTATCATAATATATTTGTTTATTATTATAATCTTAAAAATTTTCAATTATGACTTGCAGTGGACATTTTATTTTTTTGGAAAAATGTTTCATATCATCCTATAAAGGAGATTGTTTGTTTACCAGTTTTATAACTTTTTTTAATATAGTTATGTTTATCATTTTTTTTTCAATTGTACTGTGCTTCATTTAATCAAAATCTTAGTATATTTGAATGTCTTAATTAACTTTAGCCGTAAATTCATTATTTACTGTAAACTAATTTTTAGGAATTTTTGAGTAAAGTATCATGTTTGGCTGAAATTCCAGCGTTAAAGGAGGATGACCAATTTTAATTTCAGTAAGTTTTATATCATTAAAATACTGCAAAACATTAAATTATTTAACATTACTTATTTTACGAAAATAATGAAGAATATCCTTTTTTCAGGAATCACCCTGTCAATATCAGTTTGGATGTCAAAAGAAATTAGTTTCATCATCAGTTCCTCCCAGTGAAGCCAAAGATTCAGGAAAGCAGATGCAGTATGAAACAAGATAAAATATATTCTTCCCTATTTTTCTTTACATTTCCTCTCTTTTTCTGATTCTCTATTAATAAGATTAAAATAATATAATTTAAGTTTAATTAAGGTCATTATGATTATCACGATATTGGTTTTACGTGATTTCTGTGCACGGTTCATCTATACATTAGCATGTGTGTATAGATGTATGTACATTGTAATGCATGCCTTTTCAGCAGATTTTAATTATATAAAGTTTTATACATGAGCATGTGCTTGTAATGAAATAAATTAATTAACATGTATTTACTTTAATAGTATGATTAAGAAACTTAATAAAACTTTATAAATACAATGTACATAAAATATATGACTTAATTGTCATATGTTCATTTACACCCAAGTAAAACATAAATAGAAAAGATAAACATAAGCTGTACACAAAAAAAAGACAGCACTGAACTTGGGTGACCGTGCACAGTTCAGCCGCATACATATAACTTCATAAGTATGTGAGCTGAAGTATCTACACTGCTAATATTTTTGGAAAATATTGTAAATGCCAAGAAGTGCAGATAATACATAGAAAAATTCAAACTTTCACCAAAAATATTTCCAACTATTTACATGCATGAGTAAATAGTTTGGCCACATGTTATTTGTTTTTTTCAAATACATGTAAATAAATTGTCGACATAAATAGAAAAATGTTGTTGGCAATTTATGCAACAGTGTAAAGATATGTAGCAAATAAAGCGTGGTTTTAAAACCAGAGGAAAAAATATTATTACATGTATATAACAAACATGACAGTTGCACAAGTGATAAAAAAATACCTGTGAGTTTATAAACCCATATCAAGTATGAAATGATATGTCTATTTCTTTCTAATCAACACTGGAAATTAAAAAAAAAACAATTCTCTTGCTGTATTTTCAAATAATTTGAAAATTAACAAGAATTGTTTAAATAATTGTCAATTAAACTTTTGGTTTCTGTTGTAGAAATAAAAAGAAGAAATTTTGAGAAAAAACTACAATTCACTAGTATAATTTTCAATATTTTTAAAATTTTTAACCATCAATTGTTTAAAAATTAGCAAAGTTAATATTTTTTCTCAGGCATACAAAGCTGAAAATAAAGATAAAACTCTAATTTTCCAACTTTAGTTTCAATGTATTTGAAAATTAACAATATTTTTTTAACAAAAAAGTACTTGCAAATAATCTGTGTTTCGATAATACAATTTTACAAAATTTTGTCTCAATAATTCGATTCACAAACTAAAAATTTCGTTTTACTAATTGCATTTCATCTATTTGTAAAATAGTCTTCAATAATAAGTAAACGCAATCTGGAAAAATTGAAAAATAATCGAATTTTGTGACAGGTGAGGTTATGTTCTTGACTATAAAAGATAGACAAGATTCTTTTTTCATGGAAAAACTGGAGAAAACATTTCAGTAA
Organism: Ganaspis sp. Gsp50; assembly: GCA_011057455.1. Taxonomy (NCBI): domain Eukaryota; kingdom Metazoa; phylum Arthropoda; class Insecta; order Hymenoptera; family Figitidae; genus Ganaspis; species Ganaspis sp. Gsp50. The sequence goes on along the minus strand of WNHD01005358.1, from coordinate 4,978 downwards.
TATTGGTTTATTATTTATATAATGTGACATAACCCGGAATAAAATTCTGCATAATAAATTTGTATGTTACTTATTTCCGGTAATTTGTGAAAAACAAAAAATGTCGATTACATTTGGTCCAATTGTACATTTTTTTACTCATAAAATAAAATCCACACAAATTAAAAAAATTTCAAATATTTTGACAGGTGAGGTTATGTCGCACTATCAAAAAAGTCACTAATTAATGCAAGCAAATATAATGGAGATTATTTTTTATCTCAATAATACTGGTGTGTTATTTGTATAATGTGACAAGGAAAACCCGGAATAAAATTCTGCATAATAAATTTTTATGTTACATATTTCCGGTAATTTGTGCAAAAACTTAAAATTGTCGATTACATTTGGTTCACTTGTATATTTTTTATTTATACTCATGAAATAGAGTCCACACAAATTAAAAAATTCCGAATATTTTGACAGGTGAGGTTATGTCACACTATCAAAAAAGTTGCTAATAAATGTAAGCAGATATACTGGAGATAATATTTATCTCAATAATATTGTTGTATTCTTTATATAATGTGACAAGAAAAACCCGGAAAATTCTGCATGATAAATTTTTTGGTTACTCCATTCCGGTAATATGTACAAATAATCAAAAATGTCGAATACATTTGGTCTACTGGTACATTTTTTATTTATACTCATGTAATGGAGGCCACACAATTTAAAATTTTTTTTAAATATTTTGACAGGTGAGGTTATGTTGCACTATAAAAAAGTCACTAATAAATGCAAGGAAATATCACTAACAACTAATATTTACACTTATGAAAAACGACAACTTATATCGTTATTCGATGCCCAAGAAAGTTGCATTTATAATTTTCCCTTCTGCGAGATTTATTCGCGAGAAACAAGTCTCAATACGAGACGGTGCAAGTGCATGCTCATGTGGGTCGAAACTTCGTTGAACGTCGAAGTCCAATTCCGATATTTTTGAAATCATTAGCATATGCATATCATGACGCCATCTATGAGCGACGTGAAAAAATGCCGATCTCCCTGCCTTATCCTATTTCATTTCATCATGTATTTCAAATGTAAACAAAAACGTAAACAATAACAAAGGCTTGTTTACGTTCCGTTTCACAACTTTGACATGCCCTTATATGTCATCGAGAACAATATTTATGGTATTTTAAAGTTTAAAATTTTTAACATAGAAAATAACTTTCTTAATACATGAAAAACATAGATTATGTACCTTCTGCAGGAACAAGTGTTCTGTTGAAATTTGTAGACGTTCCATCCTCACCCTGAGACATCTTAGCTGATAATATAAGTTTGGTATTTTAATGGGAGGATGATATATTGTAGCGTGAAACAAGTTTATTTTAAGAGTTATCTACTCTAAGCTGAAATAGAGAAGCAAAAAAAAGTATTATTTTGTAATAAAAATATATAATATTATATAAAGAGTAATTAAAATTAATTTAAAAAAATTATGTTGTGTCTGAAGCAATGGTCAAATCAAATAATAAACATACAGATTTATAAGCTTTATTTTTAAATAATTCTTATCAATAATAAAAAAGTTATACATATTTATATAGAAAATGTTTTAAAAAATGCTTAATTTTTAGTGTTCATAGGAGGGAATTTAATTTAAAAATGCAAGTTTAGATTTTTGTTATCAACATGGGTCAATAATTTCGAACATGCTTTACATTTATGAGAACAGTATTTTTCACCTTTTTTTTAAATACATGATCTAATTATTTATTAAATATAATACCCTTTAAGGTTAGACCTAGAGATTTTCCCACAACTTAACAAACGATTTTAACTTAATATATTTGTTTAATACTCGGTCTTTCAAAATTTATTAACATTTTTGTTTACTATTTCAAAACTGTGTTAATGTTATATGTTATGTCGAATCTACCAATCCCCTTAAAAGGAAAAATATTTCTTAATAATTATAATAATTGGCGTCAACTGTTATATCATTTTTTTTAAACAATCTTTAATATATTGTACTTAATTAGCGAATTTATATTTGTTTCAACTTATTGAAAGATGTAATTATTTTCCACTTTTGTTAATATCCACAAATTTTTGAAGACACAATTTTATATTTAGTGAAAACAACTTTTGTTTTTTAGAGAATAGATATTTTAAGTAAGTTTAAGTATTTTAACTGTATGTTTTACTCATTTTTTAATATTAAAAGTTCAATTGAAGTTTAAAAACCTATATTAAAATATTTTTTTCATTCAGAAGGCCTAACTTAGAATTGAAATAAACTTAATTACATTGCATTATAATTTTAATTGTTATTTAATAAAAATATTTTATCTAAATTTGTGACACGATCTGAAGAAAGGGACCTTAACAGCATTTTAAATTAGTTTATGTTTGCTGACAGTTTTAACATTATTAATGCTTCCCTTTTAATTACTATTTGCAGAAAAAAATAGTTTTTCGCGACAGTATACAAAAAATCTATTCAAGAAAAACGGTTTTTGCTTGCAAATAATTAAAAGAGAAGCATTAATTAAGTTAAAACTGTCAGCAAACATAACCTAATTTCAAATACTGTTGAAATACTGTTAAGGACGTTAAGGTCCCTTTCTTCAGATTGTGTTACATTTGTCAAACAAAACTAAATTTCTTTTGATACACTAAATATTCAAGCATGACTTTCTAACCTCAAAAATATCTATTTATTAAAAACATAAAGCCAATAATCACTATTGAAATTTTAACTGAACATATACAGCTTGAATAATTAATGTAATAATTCAATTCATGAACTTACATTTAGCAAAACGATTTTTATAAGATTCCTTACAAAAGCCGAACGACAAGTAGAACGAATTGAGGGTGCAGTCACATGGGGAGGAATAGAGGATTAGTGGAATAGGAAAAATGTATTCTAATGTGACCAATTATCTGATTGGTCTAGTCTATTCCACCAATCCTTTATTCCTCTGTATATTACCACCAGGTTATTCATGTATGTAAAATAATTATTATAAATAAAAAAGACCCCACTCCCACTAATTTTCAAAATTTTCACATATAATACGTACGTATTAAACTGTACAAAACCATGTATTACACGTGCCCATCTCTAATCGAGCAGAATACAGAACTGGACAGAAGAAGAATTTTGAGTTAAATTTATTTACGAAGAAGATCAAATAAAAAGCGTACTACATTGGAATGTAATTTAGACGCCATATTACAACCAATCAAAATGCGTAGTTTCCGTTCAATCAAGATGGAAATGTTTTAGAAGCGTATTTCTAATGGCTGTTAGTAAACGTGCTAGAATTGCAACTAAAATTGCGTCAACCACTTTAACTTCCAAAGATATAAATCAAGAATCCAAGCGAAGAATCAAGCGACTGTTTGGTTTGTAAAGTTAAATAATAAAATCTGATTTAATAGAAATTAAATGAAGTAGCTTGTACGTGCCGAGCTTCAAAATTTATGACACCATAACCTCAATTTTATTTTTCTCAATAAAAGATTAAATTTTGCATGTTATTGTCTTCTAGGTTTCAACTTTTCTTAATATGTCTTCTTTAATAGTGCAATTTTAATTATTTAAAAACATTTAATTAATTAAATTGTTCCAGAGTATGACAAATTTACATTATTCCCGTGAAGGGTATAACTACGCTTTAGTGTTGTTTGTTCATGAGAATAGAAACAATAAACAAGTCGTAGATGTAATACCATTCAACTGGATGAGTGAAGACGGAAAAACATGTTCTTATCCAAAAAAAATCAATATTATAACTTAAGACAATGGGTTGAAGAAATGAAGGTTCCCCAGAAATCGTGGCTTCACTTACGAAAAATTGAAATAATTAAGGAATGCAGTAAGTAAAATCAACTCAACTTGATTAACATCTACCAAAGTTATCGAAACTTTTGAGCAAAGTACGTTTAAAAAATTAAGAAATATGTTCCGGAAAAAATTAACTTTTTTGTTTACTTGATTCTTGATTAATCGGATATAGTTTATATATAACCTCTTACGTAAATTTATTGTTCATTTAATTCTGGGATTTATGAAAATTTTACTTCATATGGGCTACTTTTTAAGTGACTTTAATTTAAAATTTTAATTTGATTTTTTTAAATAAAGTTTAATGTTTTGATTTCACTTGTCACTTTTTTTCACAAACAATCATTTCATTTGCAAAATATAATTGATCGTTCTTTACAGAGTCATTTTCGAAAGCATTAAAGAGATTAGATGCATACACTCAAACTCTTGATCCTGGAACCACAACAGCTACAGAAGGTATTTCTGATATTGAGGAAACCAGCCTTTCCAACTATACTTCAAATTTATTGCATTTGGGTAATGAAAGAAGTGAAGTTTTAAGTGGTAAAATAAATTTAACTTTTTTCTTAGTATGAATTTTTTTGAAATAAAATATCTTATCGAATTATATGTAATTAATTTTAGAAAATGTGTAGACAAAGCTGAACCCGAGGACGACGAGCGTACCGAACATCAACAAGGTAAAATAATAATTACATACTGTTTAATATTATTAATTTATGTAATTAATAATAATAAGTTTAGTTCAGCCTGTTGGCCCAGAAACGAACTTGGTTTACACTGAATATTAAGTCTCACTCATTCTCTTACACGCGCTTCTTTCTCATTATATCATAATATTATATATCTACACCTATCAGTATTTCATACATAAATCCATATTTACATCTTTACTAGGGCTGCACACGAGACGAGACTTTTGCATGTAAAGTCTCGTCTCGTGTGCAGCCCTAATCTTTACATTATTCTTCCTTCTATTTTACAAAGTGTTTACAAAATATTTATTAATTCTCTGTTATCTTATTCTTATCCTATAAATCCTGTAGATTACCATTCGTCCACTCTATTTTACAATATTTATCTAGTACATTTTCTTTGTCCTATTTACCTATATTTAGTTTTACA
>WNHD01005357.1:0-13704 GCA_011057455.1 Ganaspis sp. Gsp50 | reverse complement strand
GTCTTGTGTAAAAAAGAATTGAAAAAAAAAGAAAGAAACTGTTATTATGAATACTGCTATTTTCAGTTTGCACAAATTTAACCTGTATTGTATGACAATTATTCTATTACGTATTTACTAGTTTCTTAGAAAATAAAATGGATTAAAACAATCTTTATTTACATACCTTTTTTTAATCCATTTTATTTTCTAAGAAACTAGTAAATACGTAATAGAATAAATGTCATGCAATACAGGTTAAATTTGTGCAAACTGAAAATAGCAGTATTCATAATAACAGTTTCTTTCTTTTTTTTCAATGCTTTTTTACACAAGACATAAAGTTTTACAAATTTAGTTGCTTATAACGTTTTACATCCCTTGTTAATTATTTTTACAAATGATAATTAATTTTGAATATTTTTCATAAAAACACTTTTTACTGAATTCAATATACTAAAAATACCAAATTTATTCAAAAATTATATTTTTTGTTTGAGTTTTTCACCTTTTTTCTCAATAAAAACCAAAGAGGAGCAGTTTCGATGTCCTCTTTACGATGTTTTCATCATTCTGGTCAAACAGAAGAAGTTCCTGTTTATACTTTTTTCCGTCATTTTAGACGAGCCTGGAGTCTCTTCCTGATCACCGTGCTTTCGAACCTCCCTTTTTCCCTGATTTGACGAGTCTAAAATTTATCATAGTTGTAATAGTAAATTAATTTCTCGGCAACAATTTTGTAGATAAGTGGGATAAATTGTTTATTCCGGAATTTTCAAGTGAACATTTGTTTCGACCAATTTGAAAGTCTCACAATTTATTAAAGAAGATTTAGATAAAAGTCAAGTAACCTTATTTGCTATAATTGTTTAATTTCCACATAGACCATATTCAAAATTAAACACTCTACCTTGAAAAAACGAAAATTAAAATAAAACAGTTTTATAGCAATAATCTTAAAATTTACGTTTTTTATAATTGCTAGAACATCAAAAAGGCGCACTACGTGCACCATGTCGTTTTTTAATATTCATATATCAACAAATTCTCTAAAAGTAATGCAAGGGCAGAAATGTTCCAGAAATCATTTAAAAACTTATTACATTTTGGTTGAAAGGAGATATATTTAAAGTTAATACTTTAATTATCTTCTGGATTAAGACTTGAAAAAGAAAGAAAATACATTTTAATTGTTTATCAATTAATTTTCTTAGATTTAACTATTGGTAAATCCAGGAAAAAAGAAATAGACAATTTTTCAAAACAGGCATATTTGGGTTACTAATGAGGCTTTAAAATGAGCATTAGAAAATCAGAAAATGGAATACGAAGCTGATTAGAGACGCAACAGGAGATCAAATTTTACTTAAGTGAAGTATGAAGAAAATGGTCTGTGTTTCCCAATAAATATTAATTTTATTTATTTAATTAAAATTTTTTAATTGATTCACATTTACGTATTCATTTACTTACTTAATAAATAATTTAATATTATTTTACATTATTTTATTAATAGCAAAAGTTAATAAGTATATAAATTTAATGAATTATAAAATTATATTTATTTATATAAGTCAAGTAATCATCGTTTAGTAAAATAAATATTTATTATCATTTCTAAATTGAAAATTTATATGTGGTTAAAATAAAAAAATCACCTCTCCCACTTATATATATGATTTATAATAGAATTTCTTGAATGTAAGGCACTTTTCATACTCTAGCCTAATATTTTTAATTTAATTCATAAAATTTAAAACGGAATAACTTTTTACAAAAATTACAATAATCGATTTATTTTATAATATTAGTATATTATATAACTATAAAACGGATTTAAAATTTAAATATTAAATATTTTTATATAAACTATATGAATAAATACTCTGCCAAACAGCAATATACGTTCCTGGTTTTCCTCAAATTACCGTCATTAAGTTAGGATCCGCTCGAGTGGACGACGTTCCCGAACAGTCCGCTGTAGCGAGGCCCGATTGTAAATCCTAATTTGCAGGTTACGTTATTTATCCTTCAAACAAGACAATGGCAAAATATCTAACACACCCTTCTAACCTCAACAAGCAAAACATTGTGGTTTAATTTGTTTTAGAATCTATAAATATGCTGAAAATATCTAACACATCTATGTACACTATGAAGTATTTAATATTAAATAAGGCCTAGAAAACTTAAAATTTTCAAAAATTTGCTAATTATAAATCGAAACGTCACAGCATATTTTATTAAAAAATCGTCATTTTAAATACTTGGCAATGAATCGCATTACCTTAGCGCAAGAAAGCTGAGTTCTTGCATATGACTAACCCATAATGACTTCAGGGAGTCTAAGCAAAATAGGTATAAATATAATACAATATAATTAATATAATTATTAATAAAGTATGAATATAATATAATTAATAATATTTTAGAACATTAATTATTCTGGGTGGATTGAGCACAGGATTAAAATCAAAAGTTAAATAAAATACAAAAATTTTCAATTTTGTATTATAACTACTAAAACTTAAATTATTTTCAATTAAGGCGTTCTGAATGGGATGGAGAATCGTATCACATCATGATTTAATCAATAAAAGAAATACAGTTGCTTTAAGTTTTAAGTCTACAAAATAGTAATTTAATCATAAATATATTTTTTCCTCTAAACTTGATAATTAACAAACAATATGTAGAGGAAAGGCTTGCAGGTTGCCACCCCTTAACTTTTTTGCTTGTTATAAAATTAAGATATTGTTAATTTTAACATAACAATGGAAAAAGAACATAAGAAGGCTCAACTTTAAACACTAGATTTATAAAATTTATGCAAATTTATTGAATTTTAATTGTATTTAATTGTCAGCATTATTCCCTTACACAGGAAGTGGATTTGGTTTAAATTCCTTTCAAATTAAGAAATACATGATTAAAAAACCACATGTTTTTTTCAAAACTCCTCTCATATTTAAAACCTTTCTTAAATTTACCCCCTCCCCCCTCTCTACCCTCTAAACAATAAAAAAATGAATATTAGAGTAAATGACAAACGATGGAAAGGAGTCAACCTCTAAGCCACAGGGGGTGGCAACCTGCATGTTTGTTACCATTTTGGAAATGATAGAAATAAATTAAAATTTATCAAGATATTAAAAATACTGTTTCGGATATTAAAATTGAATGAAAATACAACGCAGAAAACGTAGTTGCCTTGAATTATCTACAAAAACGTTCAAGTTGATAATACCTAAAAGAAATAAAATCTTAATTATCCAATTAAATTAGAGGATAATTTTCATATTTTGCTCAGCAAACAGTATATGATTGTCTCTAGCTGATCCAAAGTACATAAAAAGTAATAACTATTTTGTTGACATCTTTCACAATTAGAATATTGAAATTAACAGTGCTAGAAGGTCAAAATACTTTGGGGGTGGCAACCTGCAAGCGTAAACAGAATTTTTAGTATATAACTTGAAAACCGTTTGGTTTTCTATTATTATTTTCTATAACTTATCTATTATGAGCAGTGCAGAAAGTACATATCACAAATTTTTGGTTGGAAACAACTTATGTTTTGCGTTTGAATTATAATCTAAAAATGTCAATCTTTGTAAGTTTCCAGAGATCAAGTAAGAACACGTAAACTTTTAATTAATTTACAAATGAGATTATAATACTGTAACAAATTATTTTTTTATATTATGTTTATGTTTTAATGTTACGTTTTAAACGTTTACAAAATAGGCATTTTCGTGTTTGAGAGGCAACGTAAAACATAAGTAGTTTCAAACCGCAAATCTGAGATACGTACTTTTTGCACTGCTAATGAAACATAGTTAATTTCTAAACTGTTTTTAAATTATTAGCTCATTTGGCTTGAGGTGAACAAATTGTCCATGATTAAATACATATTTCTTTAAGTCTATTGCAATTCTACTAAATGTTTGTCCTTGACTTTTATTTATAGTCATTTCAAATGCTACTTTGCAATAATCCATTATTATTGTACCATTGCACGAACCTTCATAAAAGGCTTAGAAATCGTCAACAAAAAGCATAAGTCCATCTCTTGGTAAGATTTTTCATAAGGTAAAGAATTAAAATTACCACAGGTTGTAAGATATTATTAGATTCTCTATACCCCCGTAAAACCTACGTTCCCAGAGGGAAGACATCGTTAACCATTAGTCCACAATCCAATGTTTCTCTTGTAGTCTGTAACGGGGTGAAATTCACTCGCGAACAACTTCGTATTTGGTCTCACACTCGGGGGTCGAAAAATACCGAACTATAAAGAATAAAACTAATTCCTGTAATATTTTATTTTTGTTTATATTCTGTCATCAGTTTTCTGTCGTCTGCTGAGCTACACATTTCACATGGAAAAATTTTTGTAATTCTGGAAGTTTCGCTGTCCTACCTTACCGGACCGAACGTCCGCCGTCATCCAACAGCGTCGCCATCATGTCCGTTTCGACGATGGATCAGAGAATTGATCATTGAGGAAAAATCCTCAACTATTGAAAATCAATGCAGTGCAGCAGGCATGAGGTTATATGTAGAATACTGACCATGTTCTATGTTTGAGTTTTCCCTAAAAAGATAACTAGCCAAATAATGGTTGTATTTGAGTTGTGACAATTTTTTAGAAGAATTTTTAGTCTTTTTCTGCCCGTTGCTAGAAACTCTGGTGCTACGGCCGTTGCTAGTGCAGAATTTTCCAAATTTGAGGTTTCGGATGCTGTTGCTCCAAGGAAGAGTCTATCCGATTAATCTCGAGATAGGAAATAAGGTACTGCAGGAGAGAACAGACAAAAATTGTTTTATTAAACTTTTAAATTAAATATTTTCTATACAAAACAATGAAATAAGATCCAAAGAATTCAAACTGTTCCGCAAGACGGAATTGGAAATAGAACCAGCCGACTGAGACGGCGAATGCAAAGAAAGCAGAGGAGAATAGCGAAAGCGAGCACATGGAGTAATAAATCAAACTTAATTTCATTCAGTTTCCGGAATCGTCAGCCATAAAACCAAAAATTTTCCTACAGGAGAGTCGGATGGTCAAAGATTTTATTAAAAATTAGTAAACTTTTAATGTCCTCCCTTCAGTAAGTTTCCCAATTAGGTCACCGAGTGAAAGAAATTATTTAAAAGAATTTATTATTAAAATTAAAATGTTTACCTAACCAGGAAATCGTAAGTTCTTATTTCCTATTATTCTTATTCAAAATGAAACTTTTATTAAAACAATATCTTTTTTTGAGCTTCTAGTTCGTTATGAATTCCGTTTTATCGTTTCTTGGAAATTTTAATTAAAAATTTAAAGAAACAGAGGAATTTTGAAGGAACAGAATGGCTAAATTCTTAAATTCAGTGCCATGCGGTTTCGACGCGCTCGAATTCGAGTTGCGAAAGTTTCCGTTAAAATTGTATTAGAATTTCGATTTGTTCAATTTGTAAACTTTAATAATTCGCGCTAAATATCGGTTTTTAATGATAAAATTTAGTAAAGTTCGGTCTCCTATTATTCTTGTGATATAAAAGTGCCATTATATTTAGAAAGTGAAACCTAGTTTTGTGTGTAAAATTCCATTATTTAAAAGTCGTTTTTCTTTAATTTGGTTACCCAAAGTTTTGTTATCCTCTTTGAAATTTAATTTGAAAAATTCACAATACTCACAATTTAGCTTACAGATTCAAAGTCATTTCGACCGTCGACCTTCAAGTGACTCACAATTAATCGATTTTCATAACAATACAAAATTAATTTATCGTGTTTATAGTTTGGGTCACCTTGTAGTCACAAATATGTCTTAATTTAAATGTTTTTGAAATTAAATTACTAATGACGCATATTATTCATCGATTCTCTTTTCTTGCCCTTATTTAATTTTATTTTGGTCATCTTTTCCGTGTCAAAAATTTTCCTATCGGAGTTTATGGATATTTTAATTTTCGTTCATTTTTATTTGGTTATCAATTTATAAAAGTAAGGAATCATTCCCCTAAAATTGATTCTCAAAATTTCTAACAATTAATAAGATGTCGAATGATCAATGCTGGCAGCCAAGGCTTGGCGCCGTTATCGCGTATGACCGGCCAGTACTGGTTCAATATTGAGTCCCGATTTGACATATTAGTCCCTGTTTCCTAATAATTTTAATGAACCCTTGTGAATAAAAATATAATTATTCTAAAACTGATGGTTACCTTAAAATTTTATTTCATTTTTGTTATCATTTAATTCTAATTTGGTCACCTTTTCTTTATATTAATCGAACCGGATAAAAGTTATTCAAGATATTATTTCAAAATTTTACAATAAATTGGTTACCTTTTTTCTTTATGTCATTAATTAGAAACAACATTAAAGAATTTATTCCCCTTTAAATTAAATGATTTCCATTGCTGAGTGACACAATGTCGGCACAATACTGTCTGCCGAGATTCAGCACTTCTGTATAAGTACTAAACCAGTGTTGGGCTGAGTTTATCGTCGCCTTTATGATATTCCTTTCAATTCTTACGTCTTTTTCTTACGTTTTAGTCATCCTAAGATTGTATCATCCCCTAAAATTTCTATTGTTACCCCTTTACAGTAATTAATGAATTTATTAATCTTGGTTTTATATAAAGCGAATTTGGTCACCTTACAATTACTGATTATGTTATAAACAGAGATAACATGTGAATAATGACAAACACGACAATTTTGTAAATATTTGTTATCAAAGTTAATCAATTTAATCATGAATTTTAATAAATTGAATTTAGACTAGAGCATATAAAGAATTGTCATTTATCAAGAACCTTCCCCCTCTCCACAGATATGTTTAGAGCTAGCTGAGCAAAATTGCTGATAGATTTTCTCTATATTGCTGATTATAATCAAATTTAGTATTCTGATTTATGGATTCTAGTTGAATAATTTGGATATTTTGAACATTTTGGTTTTTCTTAGGTCGTGTTCATGTTTTATTGGGATTTATTTGTTTTTAGGAATTAAATTAAAGAATATTTACTTTAGTATGTCGTGGCGATCGAGTTTAATATTTTGTTCAATTTATTCGTATCTTCTTTGAGTTTTGGTTATTTTGGCTCGAACATTACATTTATGAAACGAGTAATTATTTCTTGTTTATAAATAGTTATTCCAAGAAAGGATTGGCGCCCGCGGACATTTAAATTAATAATTTTGTTTAAGAGAGAGAGAGAGAATCCCGAAGTTGGTCAAGGGACCAAGACTTTTGGCTAATAATTTGGAGTTAAGTATTATTTTGAAATATTTTCTTATAGCGGTTTTAACCCTCGATTACAAGTCATTTTAAATATTCGATACACTTTTAATCTGAATCAGTCAAATATGACTATTTGCAGTCAATATTTACTGATTCTCAGTGGCTGAGTTTTGTTTATTTCATCAGTCAAATTTCACTGAAGTTCAGTGATATGACTGTGAAATTCAACTGATACGTCAGTCAGCATCTATACTGAATAAATCACCCACACAGCACCGCAAGTTTTCTGAATGTTGAAAATGCCTCGCAATGCGAGGTGACAAATCTTGAATAGCGAGGCTGTTTCAATTTGGTGTACTTGTTTAAATGTCCACACATGTGAAAATGTTTGGCGCAAACTTGGACTGAACATTGCATGCAATATTTTCATCAATGCATATTCAATCACCAAGGTAGATTGAACATTGAATGCAATGTTCAGTTAAGTTTTGGACGTTTTGATATTTGGCACAAACTGCGACTGAACATTGCATGCAATTTTCCCCTTAATGTGTAGGGGAGAGGCTTGCAAGTTGCCACCTTTAAAGTATTTTGACTTTCTAGCATTCTTAATTTCAAAATTTTAATTGTGAAAGATGTCAACAAAATAGTTATTACTTTTTATGTGCTTTGGATCAGACAGAGGCAATCACATACTGTTTTCTGAGCAAAAAATAAACTTTATCCTCTAATTTAATTGAATAATTAAGATTGTATTTTTTTAGGTATTATCAACTTGAACGTTTTTGTAGATAATTCAAGGTATCTACGTTTTCTGCGTTGTATTTTTTTTGTATTATTTTTTGAAAATTCAAACGATTTTTCGTTTAGAGTTAAGCCTTTTTATGTTCTTTTTCCATTGTTATGCTAACATTAACAATATCTTCATTTTATAACAAGCAAAAAAGTTAAGGGGTGACAACCTACAAGCCTTTCCCCAACTTAAATGTATACTTATGCGAATATTTCATGCAATGTTCAGGCGATGTCTGCGCCAAACATCCAAACGTCCAAATGCATTGAATGTTCAATCTACCTTGGTGCTTAAATATGCATTCATGCGAATATTGCATGCAATGTTCAGTCCAAGTTTGCGACAAACATTTTCACATGCGCGGACATATTAAACATATGTGACACTCTACGGGAAAAGGGACCTTACGCGCTTTTCAATATGGTCGCTTTTGCAGCAGTACAACATAGTAATATAGCCACCTTATGCAAAAACGCGTAAGGTCCTTTTTGTCGTGGAGCGTCACATATACACAAAATTGAATCAGCCTCGCTATTCAACATTTGTCACCTCGCCCTGCAAGGTATTGTCAACATTCAGTGTTGTGTGGGCAGTGAACCTACTGTATCAACTGCCGGTAAATAAGTTTCACTGCTATTACAGTGAAATTCTACTGACAATTAATGCATAACTGGTTGTCAGTTAAAAATCTCACTGAATTACCAAGTGGCTTAGTTTTCATTATTTTATCAGTTAAATTTGACTGATTTAGTGTATACATCGAAGGTTACGTCAATTATCGATGTATCTTCTTAAGATGTTTTAACGTCCATACCTTCGCGAACATTCTAGACTTTCTCAACTTTTCATAACACATGTCTGAATCTATGCACTTGAGTTACCCTGAAACTCTTAAAATTAAGAAATTTTATGACGTAGCAACTTATTATGTCACAAAATCTTCTAGGTTATTTCATAAATAAGGACGTAGGTCCTCATGACATAATTTAATCATCTACAATTATAAAACGTCAGACACAAAGATGCTTAAATGCTATTCTTCCGGTTTGCAGACCTTTAGGAAAAGTCATCATTCTTCTATTATAATGTTATAAGTTCGTGACCTATACCTACATCATATGTCATGAACCTTTAGCTTTTTTAAAAATCGATTACATTAATTCTCTTTTCTTTTGAATGCATTCTGAACATTTGTCATTGAATTAAGTGCAGTTTTCATGTAGCCAAATTGGTAAACACTGCACTAAACCTTATTTTCAATTTAGTAATATATTCACTTAAAAACCTGCATTAAAATAGTGTCCTGTTGCAATATCTATAATAAAAAATACATTTAAAAATTATTTTCCTCGACATCGGTAACTTATAGAGCATATGCCCATATCTACTTGTATTAAGAGACAGATGGACACACCTAATATTTTAAGAAATGAAGAAACGCGTGTGTAATTTGAGGTTATTCCAAAGTCTGGGACACGTGCAATCCAGCAAAATGCAAAAATACATTTAGTTCTAAGAAATAAATTAATTTTTATATGTGTAATATGTAAGGCGAAAATTTAAGATATATATGGTGGATTTCACGTGAAATGTCCAACTGAAAAAAAAGTGTCCCGATTTATTTCAAATTTTCGTTACGAACAGTCCTATGGGTTAGTAATTTATCACATAAATATTTTGAGATTTTGTCAAAAATTGGAGGAGTGGGAGTGGGTGAAATTTCGGAGTTTTTTTTATGTCACGCTCTATTTTTATTATTTATTCTGTTTTATTGACTACATAGAAAAATTTTATCGGACATGGTTTTTATAGATTTTTTCATAAGCTTTCGATTGGTGAAGTGTATTTTAATCTTCTTTTGTAATTACAACCTAATTTTTTAAAATTAAACATAAATTTGAGTTTTTCTCAAAGATGGGCCTTTTTAATTTTTTTAAAAATATTTTTAAATGAAAGCTGAGTTGTTTTCCTATGAAGTACGTAAGTTTCAAAACATCCTTTTTTTGTTCTCAAGAAATTAAATAGTAAATACCGCGCGACGCGCGAAACGGTGCAAATCGTCGTCTCCACGTACTCCGTTGCAACTCGCAAGTGGCTAGCGTCACCGTTTTGCGCGACGCGCGGTGCTTGACATTTAATTTTTCGAGAACAAAAAAAAAAGAATATTTTGAAACTTACGTATTTTATAGGAAAGAAACTCAGCTTTCGTTTAAAAATATTTTAAAAAAAAATAAAAATGCCCAACCTTAAGAAAAACTCAAATTTATGTTTAATTTTGAAAAATTAGGTTCAAATTACGAAACAAAATTAAAATAAACTTCACCAATCGAAAGCTTATGAAAAAATCTATAAAAACCATGTCCGATAAAATTTTTCTATCTATTCAATAAAACAGAAGAAATAATAAAAATAGAGCGTGACATAAAAAAACTTCGAAATGTCACTTCCTCCCACTCCTACAATTTTTGACAAAATCTCAAAATATTTATGTAATAAATCACTAACCCATAGGACTGTTCATAACGAAAATTTGAAATAAATCGGGACACTTTTTTTTTAGTTGGACATTTCACGTGAAATCCAACATATTCAGGTATATATATCGTTACCTTAATGAGCAAACCTCGTAAGTCCATTTATTGTAACTTCACAGAAGAAAAAATGAACCGTTTTTAACCATTAAATTGAATATTTAGACTAAAGTATAAATTTCATTAGATGTACAAGGACTCTTTTTGCACAAATTGGTGAAGACTTATCATTTCTTGTGTATTTTAGCTTTTTATTTTTTTAGAAATGGAGTTACGAGCTCAGTAATTAACAGGAAAAAAATTTGCAGAAGTTAAATTCGCAATATTTGTCAGTGTTCAATCGTGTAAATTCATATTTATCTACAATTAGATAACTTTTCTTAATAATTTAAGTCCAATTTTATTTTTATAATAATAATATATGATGCTTTGAAGAAAATATTTGGTTCTTTCAAATTTTCTAAATTAAAATAATTATTTTAAAACTCGGGTTATTTAATATTTACTTATATTCATTATTGAATAATAATTATCATACTATTAAATAATATTTAAATTAAGATTTTTTGTTAAATCAAGTTATTGTTTTCGTCTATGTCAAGATTATTTTGATCTTGATTATGCTAAAATTTCGATAATAAAACAAATAATTTTTCTAAAGGATTTTTCGGCGTCATCTAATTCATTTACATGCTTTGACAGTCTGAAAATATGTAAACATAACCAAAACTGCATTTATAGCGTTTTGAATTTATAATAGTAAATACTGAATGAAATCATCCAAATACTTTTTTTATTATCATTAAAGCTGAATGAAACTTATTATTGCATTAAGAGGGATCTCTCATTAGAATCCCCAAAAAAATCATGAATTTCAACAACAAATTTTTTTAAATTTTTTTTCCCTAATGAAAAATACTATTTGCTTATTATAAAGTACCTTATTAAGAGTCTAAAAAAATTATTATTATTATTATTTTTGCAAAACCGTTTTCAGGCTTCACAGCGAATATCAAAAATATTTTAGTGGAAATAGGGGACTAAATATTAAAAAATATGGGACTTTTAGGGTACTTTAGAAAAGACACAAGTTAACATAAAATTACTTAAATAATTTATTTTGTAATTAAAGTCGGTATTTAATATACTATTTTTACATTTTAATTTCTAAAAAAAAAATTATTTAATTTTAATTTTTAATTTAATTTCAATTATAATTCAAATAAAAATTAAATACGTTTACAATTTAACGTTAATTTAAATTCAAATTTCTATCCAATTCAATGCAATTATAATATAATTTGACATTCAAATTTATTTGTGTGATCAAATTACTTTTTAGAATCAAAGTCAAATAAATTCAATTACAACTCAAATTTAATTACAATTCAAATTCAAATCAAATTCAGAATCAATTACTAATTGAATTTCGATCAATAATTCAATTTCAATTCAAATTCTGGTGACACTAAAAATTTAATTAAAATTCTAATTACAATTCAATTTTAAATAAAATTGAAAATTGTAGATCATTTAGAAAATTCGATTAATACCGACCAACCAGACATTTATTAAATGCCTATAGAACTCCTGGCTTGAGTTCGGGTGATGGTAAGTTGAATTTAATTTGATGTGGTTGTCGAAATTAAATTAAATTTTTAAAGTAAATTTTGTTCTGAAAAAATAAACCGTAGGAAGAATACATCGGGCATCTGATTATGAGAGGACTCGAACCCTTACTGATGACCGCCTTTCGCAGGACTTACACGGCACCAGTGCACCTAACCAACACGTCCTGAACTTCCAGCAGTTTATAATTTCAGAACAAGCTCACTATTCATCAAAGGCTATTTCTTGAACTAACAATAAGATCACTATATTCGTCGGTCAATATTCATTTGTAGATAATTTAGAAAATTCAATTAATACAGACCAATCAGACATTTATTAAATGCCTATAGAACTCTTGGTTTGAGTTCGGACGATGGTAAGTTAAATTTAATTCGATGTGGTTGTCAACATTAATATAAATCATTTTTTCAGAACAAAATTTACTTTAAAAATTTAATTTAATTTCGACAACCACAACAAATTAAATTTAACTTACCATCATCCGAACTCAAACCAAGAGTTCTATAGGCATTTAATAAATGTTTGCTTGGTCGGTATTAATCGAATGTTCTAAATTATCTACAAATGAAAATTGACTGACGAATATAGTGATCTTAGTTCAAGAAATAGCCTTTGATGAATAGTGGGCTTATTCTGGAATTATAAACTGCTGGAAGTTCAGGCCGTGTTGCTTAGGTGCACTGGTGCGGTGAAGTCCCGCGAAAAGCAGCCATCAGTAGGGGTTCGAGTCCTCTCAGATACCCGGTATATTCTTTCTATAGTACAGTGGGAGTTAGGTGCATAGATAAAGTAAGTGACTAAAAGATTCAATTTCAGTAATTTATGTGGTCATGCATGAGCCACAAAGAGTTGAAAGCCAGCCAGCCCGCAGAAAGACGGGGCAAGGGGAGCGCACAACTGTGAGTCTATACGTATAAACTCACACACATGCGCTCCCCTTGCCCCGTTATTCTGCTGGCTGGCTGGCTGGCTGTCGAGGTCTGAATGCGCCTTTAAATCTACATTTATTTCCAATTCAATAATTAATCTAAACTAGTTCAAATTCGGTTAATATTTAAGTTTAATTAAAATTCTACTAAAATATACATTATAACTGAAATTCAATTATAATTACTTTTAATTCTGAATAGAAAGAATAATTGCATTTGAATTAATTTTAAACTTAATATTTAAAACTATTTTAATTTTATGAAAATTATACAACTCAGATCATAGCAGCTTTAAAACTTTAGTTTTTTATACTAAAAATTGGAACGCATGAAAATTCCCCAAATTCAATTTCTTAGAATTTCTGCAGTGTCATTCAGCACAAAATTCTATGTTATCGAAATTTATAAAATAGAATCTATATTTGAATGGATTTTTATATTTAAGAATTTCTATTTCATTTTCGCACTAGTCATGTGATCGCACGCTGTTTCTATAGCTCTCGTAATTTCGGGTTATTTCATTGAATTATATTGATTTGATCGTTTCTAAACCGCCTCTAGTTTTCGGTTATGTAAAAGTGGTGTTTTCTGACCTG
>WNHD01005356.1:0-10276 GCA_011057455.1 Ganaspis sp. Gsp50 | reverse complement strand
CTAACAGTACTTAATTCGACTCTAAGAACAATGCAACTTAGGTACTTTTAAGTTCTAAAAATGCAGTACTTATTCGACTCTATTTAGACCTTAAATTTCAACTCGGGAAAGTTCGGAACGTTCATTTCGACGAACTGTTTTTTTTTGTTTTATTTTTTTTAAAAATATACTTTTGTAATGAAAATGAACAATTTTCTTTAAACAGCAAAAACAGGAGAGTTAATAATCCTTACGTAAAATAATATTTCAGGACAAATTAAAATTTTTAAAAATAGGATACAAATTTCGTTCATTTGAACGTGCGGAACTTTATTTGCAATCTGTTGGCTATTTTGAATCGAAATTTTGAATTAAGAAAGATTGTAATGATTGTAATTCACTGTAAAAATACACTGTAAAAAAGTATAAGTAATTGATGTGTAAGAGCACATAACTTATCGTTGTTTAAGTTGTCTAAAAACTGCCAAAGAATTAATTTCCCGGACCCTCGCGATTTCGAAAATCGCAGCGTCGAGTGTGCATGATTTCTGAGGGCGGATGGCTTCTCATATTACGCTTGGCACCATAACGGAATTGCTTTATTAGACAGTGCTCAGAGTGTCTCCTTTCCAAGTGTGGTTTGCTTGGCAAGCTGGTTGCTAACGAGACAGCTCGACACTCGAACGACCAACCAGCTTCCCTTAGAACCAACCTATCTACCTTCCTACAGCTATTCGTGCGAGTACCGGACCTACTAAATCAAGATGTACATTGGTTACGGTGTACATGGTGGTCGGTTGTGTTATCCATGCTTATGAAACATTGATTTCACGCGGCGCAGCCCGCAGCCCAACCGGCTCTGCTCTCACGTTCCTAGATACCGGGTGTCGCGAAATCCAAACTTCTAAACCCCCTTCAAAATGCTACCTTAGAATCAACATTCTTCCATAAAGAGATACAAACATATGTTTGTTATTTCAAATAAAAAAAAAGATTGATAATTTTTTACTTTTGTTCACAAAGTAGATTCTACTTGGTGATTTACTCACAAAAATATGTTTTGACACCTTTTGTTATATTTACGTTAGTTTTAAATTAGCACTCGATTTTGCGAACAGACTTTGGTGGTGATTTTTATTGCGACTTGTGAGCGGAAAAAGGTGTCTTTGGAAACACTGGGTATAGGAGATTTCGAGGCTCCCCTCATTTTCTCGAGAGGTTAGGTAATTTTAATACTAGCCAAACTCGTTAGAGGTAGGTGCTGTAAGACAGTCCTTGTAACCAATGTAACCTTTTGGACTGGTTCTTTTTGCGTTCTTTTGGAGGATATTGCTTGTTGGCTTACTGTGGTCCAGGATTAATTCAATTGTCGGTTTCGACTTCCCTCAGAATATAACACATACGGGGCTTATTTTCCTCAGTGCGGGTAAACATGTCCAATTGTCGATGCAATTGTATTTCAAGTAATGCCTGTATCCCACATGGGGTGAGACTGTTTGCTTCACCAGATCATTTCTAAATGCAATTGAGGGTCCTCTCCCTGTGTTTAAGAATGATACGTTTGGAAATTAACCAAACATTGTAGGCAAAGTCTGTAAATCGATTTTTATTTGTTTCGACAAATTTTAACAATAATTTGTAAACGTTTTAAGAATTGATGGATTGAATAAAGGAAAAGATAAATTGATATTTTAGTGAGCGATTATATAGAAATATAAATTATACATACATGTGACACGATCTGAAGAAAGGGACCTTACAAGCATTCGAAATTAGGTTATGTTTGCTGACCTTAACTTAATTATTGTTTTCTCTTTAATTATTTGCAACGAAAATAAGTTTTTCGTGAATAGCTTTTTTGTATACTGTCGAGAAAAACTGTTTTTGTCTGCAAATAATTAAAAGGGTAAAATAAAAGTATTTAATTAAAATTAAATACTTTTAAAAGTATACAAAAAAGCTATTTGCTATTTGCTATAGCATTAAGTAAGTCAAAACTGTCAGCAAACATAACCGAATTTCAAATGCTTGTAAGATCCCTTTCTTCAGATCGTGTCACATACAAACGTTTTGAAATCTTACGTCTGAAGTGAGCTTTTAAACAAAGGATGCATATTAATAACGGATATTAATAAGGGATGGATAAATCAATTCATTTATTTATAATTCGAACATAAATAAATTGATTCAAGAGATGTTAATAACAGAGTAATAAATTAACATTTCCAGTTTTGAAAAGATACGTCTTAAGTGTTTCTGACAAGCTAATAAACAATAAATCAATTATTCACAATTCAAAGCATTTAAAATAAAACAGCATTCTGAAAGCGTTTTAAAAACAGAGATTGTCAAGATCGATTTTAATGTCCGTAGCATAATGTTGTTTGCAAAGTAATAAGGTACATGCTACTTCATCACAGCATATTGTTTTCTCGTTAAGAATTGACAACTCTTCAGATTTTGAAATATAATTAAAACCGTTTGATGAACGTCTAAAATACGATTGATTTACGTAAATGATAATTCTAAATATAAATCTTCATTATAGGTTCATCAAGATGTATTCATTTTCATTCAAATACAGCAAATCTTGAAACACTTACTCCGGATTCATAAATGCAGATCCAAACTAAGGATGAAGTAGCGGGTGTTTTCTTTTTTAAAAAATGCTAAAGACTAGACAATAATATTTTTTCACACAAAAAAGCTTTTTTTATCATATGATGATTTTATTTCTTTTTTCTTGTTGATTTAATTTTCTTTATCTTTTCTGTTTGCAGATACTGTTTGTCTTATCCATTTGTTTACATCCCTTTCGTTTTTCCTCTTCATTGTTATCTTATCTTTTCCTCGTCTTTAAAAACATTTTACAAAATGTTTACAAAACAAAATTTTACAAAATGTATACAAGACAAAATTTTACAAAATGTTTACAAAACAAAATTTTACGAAATGTTTACAAAACAAAATTTTACAAAATGTTTACAAAACAAAATTTTACAAAATGTATACAAAACAAAAATTTTACGAAATGTTTACAAAACAAAATGTTACAAAATGTTTACAAAGCAAAATTTTACAAACTGTCTATAAAACAAAATTTTACAAAATTCAAAGTACTTTCTGCGTGTATTGTAAATGACTAAATGTTGAACTCATTCTTGAAATCAAATTACAAAAGTTTGGTAAGCTTGAACACTTTCCACGAAGCTCTCAGCTATAAATGAACAAATTAAGAAGATTTAGTACCTCCGGACGTGACCGTGTCGAGCCAGGTATAAAATGTACCACGACCACTTTCCAACTTGACCCGCGACTCCTAACATCCCTGACTGTTGACCCTCCGAATTGTCCAAAAAGAAGCCGGGGGTCGATTGTGGGAAAGTTTCCTCGATTCACTTTATTAGTATATAGAAAATGCTGCAATAGTTTCTCTGTAATCGAACATTGTTTTTTTGTACATCCTCCGAAAGGTTTTTATTTTTGTTAATTAATTTGAAAATTGGTATCACAATAACAGTCAATAATATTAAATTATATTGTAAAATTGATAAAAACAGTTTGGTACTTTTATTGTTGGAGCGATAAGTGGAGGTTCAAAAATTCGTTTTTTTTTATTGATAATAAAAAAATGGACACACTTGTTTTTTGGAAAGGCAAGTTGTCTTTATAGAGGTATTTATTTAGCGACGTTTCGTCAATATTTCATTGACCAACTATAACTTAAAAAGTGGAGATCGAATAATTATTCGATTTGATAAAAAGATCTGTTTTTTAAGAAGAAAAATAAATATTCGATTACAAACGAATTTTATAACTTAAGAAATGGAGATCGAATAATTATTATATTTGATAAAAATGTCTGTTTTTTAAGAACAGAAATAAATATTACAAAGGTATGCTCGTTACAAACGTATGTTCGTTACAACATGTTCGTAATTAGTAAAATATATTTTGAAATAATTAGTATATATAATTAATTATAAATAATTAGTAAATATATTTTGAAAAAAATTTTATTCAAAATTAATGGATTTGTCCCCATATTATTGAAATGTTTATTACGTTTCGCTAAGGGTTGCTTTTTAAAAAAAGAAACAGAAGAAAAAAAAAATATGTAGTTAAAAAGAAATCGAAAAAAGAAAAAAAGTCGGTAATTTTTCCAAAAAGGCACAATTTCAAAGATGTTTAATCGAACAAAAAATCTTTAAATCAAAAGAGAACAAAAAACTGTTTAACACCCAGGCAATTATTCAGTTAATTTCATTTTTTATTAAAGTCGCAAAAAAAATCAGGAAAGTAAAAATTTGCCAACTATAGTAACGTCTCTCAAATCCATAGAGTAAGAATTTGCTGAAAGCCGTGAAATACCTTTTCGAGAAATAATCTCCTGAATGAAGTAAAGGGTGAAGAGATATTCTTTTGTTTTTGCTCATTAGAGAGGCTAGGTTTTTAGTTCTCACAGGGACCAATGCCGGAAGCAACGAATCGCGTACGAGTCACTCGAGTACTCGTTCTTTGCAATCCCACGGTGGAAACTGCGGGGGGGCCACGACGGGATCCTCGTCCCTCTCACACGCACGTTCGGGCATAAATCTTTAGCAGGGTGTGCGATTAGTAGAAGGTTGGGTGGCAGGGGGTAGCTCAACGTATGGAATGATTATTACAGGCACGAGGGCCGCTCCGGGGAAATTATTAGTAGCTTTTGATTGGAGCTACTTCTCGCTCAAGAGGGTCCTAATTTACTAACGAGTCCTCTGCTACTCGAATCCGCCAAAAAGATTTACGTCCCCCAGTTCACCCTCTACGGAACTAACACGTAAATATCATATTTCCTCTTTTCTGTTTACATTCCACTTGCGTAGAAAAATTCTCTTCCTCTCTCAGCAATGTACATATTAGGACTTTAACGAATTATATTCTTCAAGCTTACACGTTTTTATGACCACTCGTACTTTCTTTATATGCAAGTTCAGATTCATTTTCACGAAATTGAGGTATTTTAATTCAAGTGACTTGAAAGGAGTAGTAAGCTACTGGTGCAATTTTGTTTCCTGTAAAATGCAAGTTTGTATTTTTGCGAGAGGTTTAGAAATTGTTGGAAAATAGCAAGACTATTGGATTAAAATGTAGGACATTAGGGCATGAATAAAATTTGAAAATAATTTGAATTTGAATAAAACTTGAATTTGAATAAAACTTGAATATATTGAATAAGAACTTGAATAAGAACTTGAATAATAAAGATCAATAAACACTTGGATAAAATAAAGTAGGGGAAATAGAGTTCAATGGCAAAAAGTCTCAATAATAAAAACTTTACATTTTAACGTCTCAATAATAAAAACTTGACATTTTAACGTCTCAATAGTAAAAAATTAGCATTTGTTTATTATTGAGGCAATTTACACTGAATAGCTTACGATAAGGAAGCTTCGAATAATTATTCGAAGGCGCTTCATGCTAGGCTCTTTACTTAAATTTGCGTCTGCGCAGAAATGTGAAAAAGAGCACGAGCAACATTGGAGAGAAGGAGATCGATCAACTTAGCGCATGCGCAGAGAAACAAAAATCGTTCAATCTCTTTTTCTCGCATGTTGCTCGTACTCTCTTTCACATTTCTGCGCAGGCGCCAATTTAAGTAAGGAGCCCATCATAAAACGCTTGTTCAAAGCTTCCTTATTATAAGCTACAGAAGGTAAATTGTGTATTAAATTGTAAACACAATTAGGTGTAAATTTTCTCATTGAGACGTTTTAACGCATCTAATAATAATTTAAAATTTAAAAAAATAATAATTCAATTGAAATAGCTGAAATATTCAAATAGCTTTTTCAATTGAAAATCGAACAAGATATTTCAAAAACTAAGTAAATAATCCAGTGTCAAATATTCAAAAGAATTCTGTATAAGAAAAAAAGAAAGAAAAAAGAAGAAAGAAGAAACAAAAGAAGAAGAGAAAGAAAGAAAAGAAAGAAAAACGAAGAAAGAAAAAAGAAAAAAAGAATGAAAAAAGAAGAGAAGAAAGAAGAAAAGAAAGAAGAAAGAAAAAAAGAAAGAAGAAAAAAGAAGCAACAGTTTGAAATTCGAAAAGTCATCAAATTCGGCTGGTCCAAATGAGTGGAAAGCATGAGAGGAAAAGATCCGCGGGAAAATAGGGGAGAGTGTAAATTTTAAGGAGAAATTATGTGTCGGATGATAGTCTAACTATCCCACAGTGGGAAGGTATTAGGACACCGTAACGTGTGGCTGCCCCCAGGCCACGAGGATCATTCTCGAGGGTAGTTCCCTTCCGTTTTTGTCTATCTCCCAATATGCTTCTCTGATGGCATATGCTACCTTCAAGCCCGCTGCATCCCTTCGGTCGCGTAATCCGATTTATTATATATCGAGATTTTATCGAGATATTGATACTCAACTACCACTGAGCAACTTGCCAGGTCTAGGGCTCCAAAACTGCAGGGGTGCGAATTAACACAATTGTTTTTATTCGTTATCGCGTCCCAAAGATACACTCAATATTTCTCCCTCGAGGGCTGCTCCACTTTCAATCACAGTTCAGGAGAATGAGTTTTGTACACTCAATTGGAACTTGTTGAGTTTCTTCAATTTAATACCCTAGTTAATTTGAATATTTACTACAACCGTATCTTTATTTTCGTGGACACTTTATCGTATAATTCACATCGCGTTTGTTTCTCTACTTATACTCTCGGTCATTTTCGTTTATTAGAATTTTTGGGAAAAAGTGGATATTCAAAATAATAGAAATTTATTATATTTATTTATTGCTTCCTCATAGGGAAGCATTGTTTTATATTTATATTATAATTGATTATTATGATAATAATACTGATATTAAAAGTATGAAATGTTTTGACATTTCGTTTGTTATTCTATGAGGCAACTTTCCCCCAGAAATAAGATATCAAAAAAAGGTAGAAGAAAAAGAGTGACTCACACAAAAGCACTGTTTACTGAAGATTTACACTTTTTCACACTTCCTTGGGGCTGAAGCTGGTTCCTGTAAGCATATGAAACAGAGCATTGTAAATGAAGTTATAGTGTGTGATATGAAGGGTGACAGCGTGAGTCGTTCATGTAGGTGTCAATCACACACCGCGCATATATTTACGAACATTTTATTTCATGGCTTACCTCCCTGTCCTCTCGAGAAACACACCCCAAGTACACCCCCTGGGCACTGGTGTTGGCTAAATAATGGCCAGGGGGAGGTACGACGTGTCAACTGCCTTGACAGTACGACATTTCGTATGTACGACTCTGTTCTAGGGACCGAATTTGATTCCATCCGTAACAAAAGGTACCATGTCCCAGTGATTCGGGAGCACCACAAATTGTCCCCTTTCTCAATCTGAATACCGATTATGACACACTGAATGAATATTATATTTCCAAGTATTAATCACCCATGTCTTTTACGCACAATTATCTAGTCAGTGTAATATTTTTTAAATTTGCATTTATTTTTACATTGTATTGGGAGGAGAAAAAAATATCTTTAGGTACATACGCATATATACATATATATATATATATGTATGCGTATATATGTATATATATATGTATATATATATGCGTATGTACCTATACAGATATTTTTTTCTCCTCCCAATACAATGTAAAGATAAATGCAAATTTATATATATATTATTTATATATATATATATATATATGGGTGTATACCTATCGGTATACATATGGTATATCTGTCTATGGGTTATTTCATTTACGCAATAAGTGATTAAAATACGAATTGCATGCGTTTTCATCGGACTTTGATTCTTGGCTTAACGGACGGTTAAAGAGTACTTACGCATTATGGTAAATTCATCTTGATAATTACTGACGCATTGCTTTTATTATTTATTGGTTTTATTTATCGTAGTGGTTTGAGTTTAAGCCAAGTCAATGCGTTTAAATTTAGACATGGCGTTCTTTCGTTGTCCTTTATAAGCTAAGAATTTACACACGGTGGAAACGCACTCAGTGAAAATGGTAAAAAGAGTACTAATAAGTGAAAAAGATGACAAAGATGCAACAAAGATGTAAAAGTAACGAAAGAACCAGAAAACGAAAAGCTAATGAAAGAACTGATAAGTGAAAAGTACTCCTAAGAAACCAATAAGTGAAAAAACAACAAAGAAGCAAAAGTGAAGAACGAACAAAGAAACAAAAGTAAAGAACGAACAAAGAAGCAAAAGTGAAAAACGAAGAAAAAAACAAAAATGAAAAACGAAGAAAAAAACAAAAGTAAAGAAGGAACAAAGAAACAAAAGTGAAAAACGAAGAAAAAAACAAAAGTGAAAAACGAAGAAAAAAACAAAAGTGAAAAACGAAGAAAAAAACAAAAGTAAAGAACGAATAAAGAAACAAAAGTGAAGAACGAACACAAAAGTGAAAAACGAACAAAGAAATTAATAATCAAAATAGTTGAATAAAGTTCAAAAACAGCAAAGGAACCAATAAATGAAATCGACAAATTTGCCAATAAAAGAAGAAGGTAACAAAATATAAAAACCAATAATTGAGGAGATAGGAAGAGTTAAAAATAACAGCTCTAAATTTTATAAAATAATTAATTCCACTTCTGAATAGTGCAAAGATTGTAAAATGTTGCTGGATGATTCTAGGGCTGATAGTTAAATTTAAGGGGAAGTCCGGTAGGTCGTAAACTATGCCTCGAAATGGCGTCTAGTGACTTTATCAGGGATACTTTAAAACGGTACCGTACCGAGTCTCGCAGAATCGTCTCCGGGGAGCGATGCCTCAGGCTTAGTTTAAAGTATTTCGCCACGTTGTCGATAAGCTCAACACTTGCATCGTGAAAGTTGACAGGTTTTGTAATGGCCGTAGAAGAATAGGGTGATATCTATTTCTGACTCAAGATATAAATTACGTGCTTCAAGCAATAAAATCAGAATATTGCATTTCACGAAAAGTGCTTTATAAAATTTATTTTATTTGTTTTCAATCACACCTTTCAAAAAAGATCTCAACAACTTCTAATAAACTTCCCTTTCTCCTGTATAAACCTTCCTGTGGACTTTTCCTTTTCCTACTTGCTTCTTTTTGGATTTAACAATTTTGTTACGTATTATTACTATGTGTGTATTAGTAATAAATAAAATAATAAATAAAATAATTCATTTTCATTTTAACCTCTATGCTGCCAGCGTTTGGAAAATCCAGCAATTAGGCTAAATATAGGTTCTCCGGCAGCCTAGTGGTTAATAAACGAAGCCTTTGATGATGACGACAAATCTACGAAATGTTGCTCCGACTTCAAAAAGTGACATTTTGTTTATGCTTTTATAATCCTTCCAGATCCTGCTTTGAATCCAAAACGTGGCAAAAATTTCCGTTTCTACCGTTAAAAGATTCAAAAGAGGTTCCAATAGAGTATAAACTATTCAAAGATTCCCAGATTTAAGACTAATGGAAAATTCTAGAGATGATGAGGTGACTCATGTATGATCATAATGTATGATTATGTATGATCATATAATGTATGCTTATGTATGATTATGTATGATCTAATGTAGGATTATGTATGATCATAATGATGAGGTGTACTGTGTTACAGATAAGTGGAAATGAAGATAAGTGGAGATGAAGAAGTGGATTATGTTAAGGGAAGAGCGTGAGATGGTGGAAAGAGCAGTAATGAGTAATTCTTACACGTGGTGGAACACGGTTAAAAAAGGTGTGGAAGGTGAGCCCAGTGGGGAGACCATGAGCTGGCTCTTGTTGACGATTTCCTCCCTCTGTGTGGTGATTAGTAATCTGTAAGCCGATTAGAGGTAGCAAGTGAATGCTGTCTGTCGACTTGCGATCATCTCCACTGGCCTAGCCCAATCCAGCCCAACTTTGCCAAGTAAACTCCATCCTCCTGCACTCTAATTCCATACGAATTCTCGACCAACCACCCTTCCTGATCTCCTTATTAACCGCACCCGGTAATTGCACAGCGTATACGCGATCAGAGCGAATATAGCACGCTTCGCTGACTTCCCTCCGGTGAGATTAGGCAGATTAGTATCCATTCGGCCCTTGATAATTGATCCCCGTTCTACCTATGAACCATTTGTTGAATATGTGTATATACGTCACTGTGATGAAAAAAAACACTCAGAAAAATGTTTGTTTGAATTGAGCAAATTTTGTTTGAATCAAACAAATTCTATCTTTGATATACGGTCAAACAAATGTTTGTTTCATTCAAACAAATAATTTGTTTGGTTGAGTTTTGTTTAAATGAAATAAATGATTTGTT
>WNHD01005355.1:6290-17559 GCA_011057455.1 Ganaspis sp. Gsp50 | reverse complement strand
TGGGAATAATTTTTTTACAGAAAGCAGTTTTATAAGATTACTTTTTTTACACTTTCCTCAAACTAGGAAAACTGGCGAGGCACTGGTCAGAACCCTATTGTAAATAGGGCAAAGTAGGGCAATTTCTGCACGGGTAACTCTGAGTTAGAAAGGGCCAGGTGAATACAAGTAATTCTAATTAAAGTCGGCTACGGACGCAAGTTAGGGGAAATGGATGGGGACTTATGGAGAAGAATTGGGGGGTATTAGATATGTAAAAACCCGAAAAGAGTATACATGGAGGAATAAAATAGAAATAAAATAGAAAAACCGATTTTTTAAACATTTTTGAAAGAGCTAAAAATATAGTTAGAATGGATCAATCGGGTTTCACACAAAAACTCAATTTCGTATACAATTTGAAACTAAAAGTCAAAATTAAAATTATTCTTTCTTGAACGTTCAATAAACATTGATTAAAAGCAATTCACATTGATTATTCTCGTATCAATCACAACCACTAAAATGTGGTTTACTGACTAAAAATATTTCATGACATAAGAAAGAAAATTCACGCAAGATCCACTTGAATGTCGAATATGCCGTAAAAGTGGCTACGTTCCCGTGGGCTATTTAAGCAAGAACGCGTTCGTGGGTACAGTGGTTTCACGTGATGAGGGTGTTGATGACAAGAAGAGCAAAAAAAAGTTAAAATGTCGCAGTCGCGAAAGCATGAGAAAATGGGGCTCAAACCCAGCAAGGCTGTGTTTGCAGTCTCGTCGTAGGTTTTCAGTCGCTCGAGTCGCAGTCGGGTTCCCTCTGCTTCCGTTTTTCTCATTTTACCACCATCGTCACGTCGTAGTCTCGGTTCCCTGAGAATCCTCTCGGATCTTTCCTTTTTCTCCACTTCTTTTTCCCTACTCATACCTCACCCTCCAGACCCTCTTTTATATCTTCTTCTATCGTCTTCTCTTTCGCTCAATTCTCCCCACCCCTCCATCCCAGCTTATCAAGTCTTACGTCTTACTTTTTCAATAATTTTAAAAAAAGATGTTAAATAAACATTGTTTTATGTATTATAAATTCAATGTTAGCTTATTTATGTCATTTTTACCATTTCAAAATTAAAAATAATGCAAACTATTTTAATTCAAATTGGCAATTTAGCTAGGTTTCCTTGAAACGTCGCGATTTTGAATAACATTTTCAATGCTTTTCTTTAAATGGTTTAAGTAAGCTAATTTTAGGGATTCATTTATATTTAAACAATTTTTTAGATATATTTTTTGATTAATTATTTGAATTTTTTTATTTTCTTCCTTTGCCTTTACTATGATAATTTTAAATTCAATAAAAGTCTACACTTTATAGAGCATTTTACTTCTCTGTCAGATAAACATTTTCTTGAAGCTATTTAAGACTAATTTTGAGTTCACTGTTTAAAAAATATAAAATTTTATACACGAGAATTTATAAATCTAATAATACGACAAAAGTAAAAATTAATATATCGTTTTCGTCAAATGTAATTGGTATTTTTTTATAAAATACAATACTTTTTAGTCAAATGTAATTGGTATTTTTTTATAAAATACAATACGTTTTAGTCAAATGTAATTGATATTTTCTTTTACATAAAATACACCCAGGAAAATTGTATATTTTTCTTAGAACCAACTAACTTATTTGTTTGTTTCAAATAAATTTTTTTTGTTCCAAATACATTTTTTTTGTTTCAAATATTGATTTAAATAAATAAATAAATAAATTGTTTTTGTTTCAAATAAATTTTTTTTGTTCCAAATACATTTTTTTTTGTTTCAAATAAATTTCTTTTGTTTTAATTAAATTTTATTTGATTCAAATGGACATTTAATTAGCAGTGCCAAATAAAATATGTATTTACAACAAATAAATAATTAGTAGGTTCTGAGATAAATATATAGTTATTTGTTTCAAATAAATTATATTGAATTCAAATAATTCTTTCTCTGCGGGTGTATCAGTAGAAAAATTATGTCATAGCAAGACAGTATAGTTAGGACTTTTTAATGATCAGCAAAATAATTTCAAAGACCATGAGAAGAGTTAATTAAATTAAATTTTAATGTTTGTTTAAAAGTTAATCAATTTGAAGTATGAATTAATGCATCTCATTAAAAATTTACACTTTTGGAGAAGTAACACAAGGGAATGACTAATTTTGAAAAT
The DNA here is from genome assembly GCA_011057455.1 of Ganaspis sp. Gsp50. Classification (NCBI taxonomy): domain Eukaryota; kingdom Metazoa; phylum Arthropoda; class Insecta; order Hymenoptera; family Figitidae; genus Ganaspis; species Ganaspis sp. Gsp50. The sequence goes on along the minus strand of WNHD01005355.1, from coordinate 15,369 downwards.
ATGTTTTATGTTAATTTAATTATGTAGAGTTCATGATAATTCACGAACTTTAGATTTTAATGAAATTTGAAATTTTTAATTGAATAATAATATTAATGAATATTAATCAGATGTAAAGAATATCAATTACAAAGGTATGTATACATACGTGTGCAATTTTTTTTTAATAATAAAATTAATCATTACGAAATAAAGTGAACATCAAAATATTCGTTCAAGTTGCAAAAGATATTTTAAAAAATAACGAAATTAAAATGAATATTAAGTATTCAGTCTCAATAGACCTAAATTCAAAGTCAAAATATTATTATTACAAATTTTTGCATCAAAAACAAAGAAAAATAATGTAACAGGCTTTTTGTAAACTTTACAATAATTTTAAAATATTTTTCAAAAATTGTTGAAATATCGAATTGTAACTCCGAAAGCATCAATCTATTTTTAAAAATTTATATCCAATAATTAAAAGGCCTGCCACATATAATTTTGCTTATAACACCCATAAATTTAATAATTTTATAGTCCATGACATTTAGTAAAGTGCTACAAAAAAAAACATTCAAAGGTAGATTTAAAAAACTCCCTTTCATCACGCCGCTTACATATAATATAACAGATATTTAATCGAAGGAAAATAAATATTCATTCAACCGCTGACACGTGTCCGGAAACCACTGCATTTACCCCATTAGCATTTACATATTCAGAAAACATATATTTCTATATTATACCCGCTTAAAAAACAGGGGGAATTAAGATACGAATTTCAACACTTTATATACGAATTCTTACACAGAAAAAAAATCTGCTTTTAAATTTAAACGTTATATTTAAACTGTTTTTTAACGCTGTTAAATTCCAAGATGCACTTGGATTTTTACACTAATTCAATAAAATCGAAGTTAACATATTTAAATTAGTATAGTAATTAACTAATTAAACCAGTAGTTTACTACTAAAAATTGATAGAGTTTTCTTTTAACTTGATCTCTTGATCTTCAATGATCAAGAAATATTTTGTAAAAATTATTAATTTTTCACTAAAAGTTAGTAAATCTTCACTAAACATTAGTAAATTTTCACTAAACATTAGTAAATCTTCACTAAACATTAGTAAATTTTCACTAAACATTAGTAAATGTTCATTAAACATTAGTAAATTTTCACTAAACATTAGTGAATTTTCACTAAACATTAGTAAATCTTCACTAAAATTTAGTAAATCTTCATTAAAAATATGTCAATATTTACTAAACATTGGTTAATATTTACTATTTCAAACGGTAAACGACTTTTCGCTATTGAATTAGTAGAAAATTACTAATTCACATTAAGAAAGTAGTAACATAAAATTTCATTGAACATAAAATACTTGATCACTATATTTTTAACACGGAGACACAAAATTTTAATCTATCTACACTCTAAATCTGAATTAGTCATTTTCTACTAATTTAATAGCAAAAAGTCGTTTACCGATTGAAACAGTAAAAATTTACTAATTTTTAGTAGAAAACTAGTAATTAATACATTAGTAGAATATAACTGTTTTCTAGTAGAAAATTACATATTGAATTATTAGTTTTCAATAATTAAATTATTCTATAATTAAATTTTCTATAATTGAAATAGTCAAAGTTCATTATCACAATTGGTAAAAAACTATTAATTTAATTAGTAATTTTTTACTAAAAATAGATATATTCTACTCTCTTAATTTGAATCAGTATAGAAATCTACTAATTTGACAGCTAAAACTGAGCAACTAATTCAATTAGTAAATTTCAACTGACTATCAGTGAAATTCTACTGCAGAATTGGTCAATTTTTCACTAATTTACAATAGAATTTTACTATTTTTCAGTGGACTTTTACTAAACGAATTAGTTGCACAGTTTTCACTATGAAATAGTAGATTTCTACTGTTTCAGATTTAGAGAGTACTAATTAATTAGTCCTATTTTACTAAAAACTAGTAAATGTTTATATTTCAATTGGTAACTAACATTTGCTATTGAATTAGTAAAATATATTACTAATTCAGAATAGAGAGTTCATATTCTGTATACATAACAGAAAAACAAATGTTTATTAATATTTTAACAAAATTCCAGGTTTTATTTCTATATCGCTCAAAGCACACCTATGTGTTATTTTAACCCTGAAACTAAGATAAATTATACAAATATAAAAAAAAAATACAAAAGAAATATACAAAACAATTGAACTAGACTTTTAAAAAATAAACTCACTCGCATACACCTACATTTTTTCAGTGAAATACTCTATACCCTGCAAAAGTTTGGACTCGCTTGAAAAAATCTCTGTTTTTTGTATTTATCGTTTTTATTACTGTTCTCAGATGAATGAAAAGTTACAAAGACGCTTGAATGTCATAATTAAAATGTTGTTTCATATAAATATAACATATGAAACGGTTTGCGAACGTTCTCTCTAAATCTGAATTAGTCACTTTTGACTAATTGAACAGCACCGAATCGTTTATTAAATGAATTAATAACCATTTTGACTAATTTTTAGTCAATAGTGACTAATTCTCAGTAGAAAACTATAAATTCATTTTGTAAAGCTGACTTGTTCAATTAGTAAGGGTTACAAAATGAATTTGTAGTTCTCTACTGAGAATTAGTCACTATTGACTAAAAATTAGTCAAAACGGTTACTAATTCATTTAATAAACGGTTACTAATTCATTTAATAAACGATTCCGTCCTATTTCAATTAGTCAAAAGGCCCAAAAGTGACTAATTCAGATTTAGAGAGAATTGACAGAAACGATAAATTCAAAAAAAGATTTTTCCAAGTGAGTCCAAACTTTTGCAGGGCAGTGTAAACATATTCCTAAAGAAAAAAATTAGAAGACATTCTTTATCCCTTTTTATCATTAACACAACTGTCGAGCAGTGTTCAAAAAGTATCGTGTTTAGAGACAAAAATAGTACCGAGAAAAAGCAGCATTTCCTTGGACTGAAATAGGAGACTTTAAACTTGCAAAAAGCAAAAAAAAAGCAATTTTGGAGGACGTGCGCGAAACATCCAACTTTACGGGTAACTCGTTATTCACAAGGTCACGCTATGTCTTATTCAGAGATATACAGCACGCACTCGTTTGCGGTGGGAAGACAAAGGTAGAAGGAAAGAAGTATCAGGAGGCAGAATTTTGCTGCGAAAAAGACTCAGTCACTCAACCCCTGAGTGTGCTCGCCTCCTCTACCCTTCCGTTTTCATCTATAGAGGATACCCTTCGACTGTGATCCCTTTTCCCTGGCACACTCTCGAGGACACAAGCACGTGCTCACACTTCCACCCACACAATCCGTATCATCTCTCTCTCCATCTATCTTCCCTCTCTCCCTCTCACTCACTCACTCTTCGGTCGTCGTGTTCCCGCCCTCTCCGTGTTTCCGCGGCCCGTTCCAACCACCCCGTTCCAAGCCGTGTCCCGCAGGGCATGTCCCTATATGACACGGATATTCTCTTGTCCAAGCCATATTCCAACGAGCGTAAAATGCAAAATAGTGCGTCATTTTATAAAAAAAGCGCATCTCTGATTAGCAGTCATTATCAATGCCGAGTGCTTGGGTTTTTTTTGTTTTTGATTAGAAGAAAGGGCTCAATTTCTGGGCATTTTTCGTGTCTCGGTATCAGGACAATAATTTCCCGTGATGCGGAAAATTCTCATCCCCTTTGGTGGCACGCTCGGGCGGCACGCCCGGTCGTCTCTGTTATACCGCCGGCAGCAACCAACTCCTCTCCCTCGGCCCCCTTTACCGTAGCCGCTGCTGGAATCACCCTGCCCCTCAACCCCTACGTCGCCACAACCCATCCACCCGCCTCGACCCTCGAACCACCATTCCAGACCACCCCGCGAGCCGCTCGTTAACCTGCTAGCGCCCCTCTAACCACTACGTGCAGGGCCGCCGCGCCGTTGCTATATTTACATATCAATATTCTAGCGCACTAGCACGCACTGCAAAATATAGCGAATATAGTGCGCTCTCTGCCGTCGTGTGTATATCTCTTTACACGACCGTGTGCATGTGAAGAGGGTGTGTTGGGATGGGTTTATATGACGCGGTCGCTGCGTGGCGGTAAGTGCGAGCGCGGACAATTAATGAGAACGAGAGAAATGAATCGAGATTGACCTCATGCCAAAAGAGTGGAAGATTCGGTTATAAGGGTATTTTTCAACAATTAAGAGTTTTCTACTCTTCTTTTTATCGTTAGCGAAAAATAGTAGTTATTATTGGTCTACAAACAGTGCTCAATCGTGTAACTCTTGTTTTTTATAGAGCAAATTGTTTTTTTATACAGCTAATCTAATAAAGGAAAAGATATTTTATTTTAAAGTTGCATTAATTCATTGTACGAATTCATTGTTATTAATGTGGCAAAAGAATAGTTTACACTAAATGCAAAATGTTGAACTATAATATCTATGGGTATATATTTAAACACAACTATTAAAACTTTAGCTATTTTAGTGAAACTTTCCGCTACACGGAGAAAAAAGTTAGCTATTGCAGCTAATTCTCAGCTCTTCCATAGCTAAAGGGGTTTGATATTATATATGGATAGCGAATTATTTAGCTGTAATAGCTACTTTCAGCCAGAATTTTTAAAATTTAATGGATTAACGAATATGCAAAGTAGGACGAAATAGAACCTACTTTAAATCGAAAGCATGGCGCAAATTTCCAAATTTTTCGATACCGGATTGAAAAGAAAGGTGACTGCATTATAAAGAATCCGAGGGGTTGTCAACTCCTAATTAGGTCTGTACGAAGAATATAATCTCAAAAGAATATCATAAGAATTTTTAAGAATATTTAGGAATATTTAAGAATATTGCAGAACAATTGCGAATAATTAAAAATATTTGCGTATATTAAAGAATATTTGCAAATATTTGCGAATATGTGAAAAGTATTTAAGAATATTAAAAACTACTTGAGAATATATAGGAATATTTAAGAATATTTGCGAATAATTGCGAATATTTAAAAATATTTGCGTATATTGAAGAATATTTAAGAGTATTTGAAAAATATTGAAGAGTAATTGCGAATATTTAAGAATATTTGAAAAATATTTAAGAATATTGAAAACTAGTTGAGAATATGTAGGAATATTTAAGAATATTGAAGAATATTTAAGAGTATTTGAAAAATCTTGAAGTATAATTGCGAATATTTAAAAGTATTTGTGTATATTGAAGAATATTTAAAAAATATTTAAAAATATTGAAAACTATTTGAAAATATGTAGGAATACTTAAGAATATTGAAGAATATTTAAGAGTATTTGAAAAATACTCAAGTACAATTGCGAATATTTAAAAATATTTGCATATATTGAAGAATAATTGGGAATATTTAAGAATATTTAAAAAATATTTAAGAATATTGAAAACTATATGAAAATATGTAGAAATATTCAAGAATATTTGCGAATATTTAAGAGTATTTGAGAAATATTGAAGAATAATTGCGAATATTTAAAAATATTTGCGTATATTGAAGAATATTTGCGAATATTTGAAAACTATTTTATAATATTGAAAAGTATTTGAGAATATGTAAGAATATTTAAGAATATTGAAGAATATTTGCGAATAATTGCGAATATTTAAAAATATTTGCGTATATTGAAGAATATTTAAGAATATTGAAAACTATTTGAGAATATATAGGAATATTTAAGAATATTGCAGAATAATTGCGAATAATTGCGAATATTTAAAAATATTTGCGTATATTGAAGAATATTTAAGAATATTTAAGAATATTTGAAAAATATTTAAGAATATTGAAAACTATATGAGAATATGTAGGAATATTGAAGAATATTCAAGAATATTTGTGAATATTTATAAATATTTGCGTGTGTTGAAGAATATTTCCGAATATTGAAGAATATTTAAGAGTATTTGAAAAATATTGAAGAATAATTGCGAATATTTTAAAATATTTGCGTATATTGAAGAATATTTAAGAATATTTAAGAATATTTGAAAAATATTTAAGAATATTGAAAACTATTTGAGAATACGTAGGAATATTTGCGAATATTTGAGAATATGTAGAAGTATTTAAGAATATTTATGAATATTTAAGAATATTCAAGAATATTTAAGAATATTTAAGAATACTGAAGAGTATTTAAGAATACTGAAGAATATTTAAGAATACTGAAGAATATTTGCGAATTTTATATATTCTGGAATATTATTTTAAAGGTATTATACCGAATATTGAGTATGGGAATATCTACAGAAAATATATATGAGAATATCTAGCAAATGGACGAAGAATACCTTAGTTGACGACCCCTCGAAAGAATCAAAATAGGTCTTAACCAGGTTCTAGGAGAAGTTACGTAGATCCTAAATTTCGACTCGGACAACTGTCCGATTATAAAATACTTCTTGTAAGTAGTAGAATACACCTATTTTTAGTAAAAAATTACTAATTAAATTAATACTTTTTTGCATACACATAGAATAATATATATAAATAAATTATAATTATACAAAATACTAATACTTTTATGTAAAGAACACCAATATACAATTATTAATCAAAATTACTAAGATAGTTATCGCAATTGCTTTATTAGCAAATACTTGATGAATTTATTCATTAGAGTATTAAGAGATTGAGTTATTACACAAATAAGGCGCAAAAGTTCAGTATGAGTAGCAAGCTTTTCCCCCTTAAAATGAGAGCCCTTATATAAATTAATCCCCTCAAAAAGAAAAGCAATATGCGAGCAAGGATCAAATGCGTTCCCCTTAAAGCGATCTTACGTAGAATTACTAAATGCAATCTGCCATGATAAATGGATAATTATTACATTGCGGTTTTGCAATTGCTATCGTGTAAAGGACATTGTTTGCCATAAACTGTAATCAATGCAAATGCCACTATATTCACTGTACATTCTGTAACAGTCAATTTCAAGGTGTAAATTGTGAAACTAATCTCTAAATTAGATTTCAAATTTCAACTGTCATTCTTTTTAAGATGCCTATCAATCATGAAATTGATCAAACTTTTATAGTATTCCGAATTGTTACTCATTTCCGAAATTAATACCAATTAAATCTTAATTAGTAATCGTCTATTAATCCAGTGACAAAAAATCGTTTACCGTTTGAGACACTATTTAACACTAATCTTAACAATCCGAATTATTAATTTTCTACTACTTTAATAAAGAAAAGTCGTTCTCCGATTGAAATAGTAAACATTTAATAGTTTTTAGTAAAAGAAAGAATCTAATTTTTAGTCAATCTTTAATATTGCTACCAGTAAATGACTTCAATATTTAAATAATAGAATAATAACAAGGCTTTCCTATGAGGAAGCAAAATTAAATCAAATAAATAAAATTACCAATTTTAATACGAGTTGTACAAAGTTTCATGATTTTATAGTATCAGAAATGTTCCATGAATGCGAAAAACTGTAGTTGCAATGTTACGCAATTTTTACTATTTAAACTCAATTAATCCTAAACCTTTTAAAAATACTTTTTTTTAAACTTTTCTACTTTAAAAAATACGTTTTTTTCCTATCGAAGAAAGTATATATAGCAACACGTACAGATGAGAACGCAAAACTAGGTTTTCGAGAAAATTGAATAAACTACAATGCAAATTAGATATGTTGGTATGCGTTCTTACACTCTGAGTTCACTGTTATCACCTGAAGGCTAGCATATTTTAGATGCAGGTTGCCAAAAATAGGAACCTCCAGTCGGTAATAATTAGCTTTCACTGTATACTGCAACTTACCTAATTTACATTGCATCTCATTTGATTTCTCCAAAAAAAAAAAAAAAAAATTGATTTCTTTCGTCCACGAAAAGATACCACAACCACGAGGTATCACTTTTTCATGTATGTAGTATCGACAAAATAGAAATTGTATTTTGTACACAGAAAAAAATAAGTCTTGTTTTCAGTCCACTTGGACTAAAATTTATCCTCAAATGTTTAATTTTAAGACCAAAACTTGACTTGATTCATCTTTTAGCCACTTGACTTGATTCATCTTTTAGCCAAAATCTGAACTAGTTTTTAGTCTTTTTAGCTTTCTAGGTGTGATTACATTTAGACTTTATTTTTTCTGTGTAATATTACAATTTACAAAATATATAGTGTATTTTGTAATAAAAATATATAGTGTATTTTGTAATAAAAATATATAGTATATTTTGTAATACTACAATTTACAAAATATATACTGTATTTTATAATACTACAATTTTGTAATACTACAATTTTTTAATACTGTAGAATACAGTGCAATGTAATGCAACATACAAAATACAAATAAAATTCGTAATACCGACAAATAGTATTACGCACACATACTAAGCCTAGCGTATGACGTCACTCTCTTCCACATACCCGAATCAATAAAAAACGTACAGTATTATCGTCTATCGCATTCATGTTACACGTTCTATTCGTTAAAACCGCGATTTCGCATTACAAGTTCCCAATTCGCAATACAATAATATTTTCCTGACTGACAATCTGTTATACAATTAATCTACATTTTTTATTAATCTTACTGCAGATGATGCTGAAAATGAGAAGAAATATTATCATTACCAGAAGGTTGTACTTCACCCAACTGATCCCATAAATTTACAAGTGCTAGTATCCTCACTCCTACAGCAAACCGACCAACGAAACTTTGACGAAGGATATAAAGTCCCAAGTAGGGGATGACTCGAACCCCAATTAAGGTGGTGCAGCACTAAACAGAGTACCGCAATTTAAAACCCTCGACTCTTTAGGCTGCTGCCAATTATCCTGTTTTCAAAAACTAAACATCATCCCTACATGTTCAAACAACACATCGAGAAAAAATGTGTAACACACGGAGAAAATATGTGACGCTCCACGAGAAAAGGGACCTTACGCGTTTTTGCATAAGGTCGCTATTACTACTCTCTAAAACTGAATCAGTGAAAAATGACAGATTTTCAGTGGCCCACTTCTCGCGATTTCAATCTGTGAATTTCGATTGGTAATCAGTTAAAA
>WNHD01005354.1:0-10279 GCA_011057455.1 Ganaspis sp. Gsp50 | reverse complement strand
TTTCCAGGAAGCTATCTGGAAGCTATCCGTTATAACTTTCGAAGTTATCGCGGATAACTATCAGATAACTTCCCGCAAACTATGGTGCTATCTGGGATGATGCGTTTGAGTATTTTAAATGTCAGATTTACTAAAAGTCTTTTCACAGGAGATTCGAAGTTATAATAAAAAGAATTTGTACAATAATGCAATATACGATCGTTGCTGCTTATTTTATTATTTATTGTACTCTACTGTATTTCGATGGTCTGAGGTATTTTACAAACGTAATTATTTTCATCACATTCGATGAATATTAATTTTTCGTCGACATCAGTTATAGGGATTAATCTTTCTACATTATCTCTTTCTACTACTTTAAACAAATGTCGAACTAATTCATCATTAATAACATTCAGGTTAGTTACTGACAAAAAGCAAGAGTTGTCAGTTTTCACAATGTCTTGAACTTGAATAACAGCGCCTGAGTTTAGTTTGAAAACAGTATCATTCCTTCTTTCAGAGAGTGTGTTTTTTACGCTTTTATAAACACAACCTTGATAAATACATTTCATAAAAGATTCTCCTAGAATGATTTCATTATTAGCAGGATTTGTAATTTGAATAGGTGAATTCTTTCCACAGAATGTTACACCATAGTCACTTCCAGAAACATATGTTGACAGCAAATCGTAAGAAAATATTCGCTGACAATATAATCTAGCAATTTCGGAATGAAAAATATTTCTATCAGCTTCAAATTTATATTGAAGAATATCCAAAGATTTTGTGGCCATTTGCTGCTCTGGCTTCTTGGGACCTAGTACGTACTGCTTGAGTACATGCAAGTGACTTTCAAAGCAAAAGGCCGAAGTTGCCCACAGCGGACCACAATGTCGAACACATTCAACTATGTGGAGTAAAAGATGTACATTGAATGTCATTTGTATCTGTCCATATAAGATCTCGAACTCTCCGACGAACTGTATCATGTCTAGTTCACATTGCAGTAACTCTTCCTCTGTTATTTTTGTTTTTAATAAAGTGAAAATGGTATTGACCAGTATTGAAAAGTGCTTAAGACAATCTACAGGTAAATATCCCCTTAAACATGGCACTCCGAAGAACAATAACCATGACCTCCATTCAGACGCTTTCCACTTTGACTTGAAATTGAATCCTCGCGCAACTCTATGAGTTTCAAAAATCATTTCAATGAAATTAAGTAGTCTGTTAATGTTTTCTACATCTGCTTGAGACAAAAAACCGTTCGCAATCCACGTTTCCCATAGCTGTTTAACTACTCCAATAGGAAGAGCATGTAAATACTCGAAAGAAAAGCTCCAAACCATATCAAAGTGTTGATTGATGTATATAAATGCAGAAGTACCTTTGACTCCATTGACAAATGTACGGCGATCATTCCTATTATTCCTATTGTTTCGTTGTCGTTCTTCTGCATTATGAACATCTTGTAGATGTGACGCGTGAGATCTGAGAACAAAATCGAGATCAAAGGGGTATTTAACGAGATTAATGTAAACTCCCATTATATAGCACCAACTGCATCCGAAGTACCCGTTATATTGAACCCTATTCTGTAAAATAGGTCTAGCAACAGAATCACATACTACAAACAAAATATTGATAATGAAATTGATACGAAGATTCCCTATTATCAGATCAACACCTTCTGTGCGCAATTTTTCAGCTAACTTTAAAAATTCTTCTATAAACGCGTTCATTAAATCTGGTTTAGGCTCTTTATCGACCATCACAACACCTGCTAGCATAATATATTTAAAACGTAATTTGACTGGTAATTCATTTATATGTACCAAAGCAGCCCAAAAGCTTTCATTGCCGCTTCGTTTCATAATTGCCCCATCATAAAAAGTATTAAGCGTTAAAACGTTTCTAGAATTTGTAGGATTATTTAATTTATATAAAATTCCGTCTTGAACATCTTTAATGCTATTATCAGCAACATTATCAAGGTTTTGTCTTCCATATCTGTCAATTAGAAAAGTTTGTACATCCTGAAGCTTAAATAATTGCTCTATTTGGTATTTCAAGTCTACCATTAGCATGTATTTCCCATTCTTGGTAGATAAATTACATCGTGATCCACAGTGATCACAAAGTCCTTCAGGGTTCACTTGTGATTTTGTTGTGTGTTGGGAGAGCAATACTTTTTTACAAGCCGGACAATAAAAGGAATATGTCAATGTTTTTTCTGGAGCTTCGAACATGCGTGAAATTTTATAATTTGACAAATTTAGATTGTCAAAATCAGGGCCTGCGCATAACTTTAATAAGTTTGTAAGCTGTAAACGTGCTTCTAATGAAAGTCCAAATCGAAGACTAAATCCTCTGACCATTGCTACGACATCTCTAACTGTTAAGTTAGATTGCGGGAACATAATTCTGTTTTCCCAGGGATATATGATAATTGGATTTTCATTACCCTCGTTATCATTCGCGACAAATTCAAAATCAGATTCTTCGCTTGATGAGTTCGATTCTGATGCAGAATCCACGTTAGATTCTTGGTCGGCATCTTCGTTCGCATCTATCAGCATTTCCTCGTCTCTAGGCTCATTATTAATTGAATTCGCATGCATAGACATTTCATTGGAGCTTATTGATGAAGCTGGTTCAAGGTCCGATTCTTGTTCCTCGTTACTGGATTCACGTAGTTGGTAAACTAGAAAAAATTCATTTCTATACTGATTAATCTAATATATTATTATTATTTTATTAATAAAACGTTGGATTAAAGATTTTTCTTTAGTATAACAATAAATTTAATATAAGCATAAGAAAATTCAAAACTTTAAATTGTCATATCTCTGCAAAAATGAATTAAAATGAATTTTTGTAAAAGTGTTAAACTCCTTTTTCTTTTCCGACTTTTTTCTTTGGAAAAAAATTAGAAACTAAAAATCTCTAAAATTTTAACCAAGAAATAAACAATAAACGTATTTTTAATTAAATTTGTATAAAACGTCGTCTAGTTATTAATTAATATCATTTTTATAAATATGAAAATTTAGCTTATATTCTCAGTTCACTGCAGAAGATACTTTAAAGAATTGAAAATCCAAACTACTGACTATATTTTTATTTTATAATTTTTTTCCACAGCAAATAGTCGAAAATATAAATAAAATAAAATATAATAATAATAATAATAATAATAATATTAATAGTTATAATATTTACCTATTCTGTTATCAGCAGATGAAGTAGATTGTAAACTGTTTTGCAAAGCAATAGCATGCTGTCTCCAATTCGCAGCAGTTTGAGCAGAAACCATACTTGGTTTATAACCCGGTCGTATAAATTGTCGGTTAAATTTTCTTGCGTTTTTCTCATCTTCGTCCATACTTTTTTTTATGTCCTTTCAACATAATGTTGCATTAATTATATATCACTAGCAATGAATCCGTGTGACAAGATTAAATATGTTACATGTTTATAAAAACAATTAAGATTACAATCTTTACTATATAAATATTTCTATAATGTTTAATTACCGCAAAACGAAATATACTTTTACTTATTTTTTCCTTGTTATTTTAAATTAAATGTTTTAAACTATTTATACATGAACAGAGAAAAATGTTATTAAATTGAAATAAACTTACAATTATAAAAATTTTATTGTTTTAGAAAATTTTATTAAACTAATTAACTAGCTGAAAAGCATGAATGCTTTTAAGGTTAGGTTTAACCTGTAAATATCTTCATTGAAAAAAACGAATTTTCTTTTATTCTATTATTGTTTAAGAACTAAAATTTGTACTTACGATTTATTATCAATTACTCCTTACAATAATACATAAAATATTTTAAACATACTACAGATTAAATTTAATATCCCTGTAAATTACGATCGAAACATTTGTCAATAATATTCTCAGCACATTAGCAGAAGATCAGAAGTGCAAAATGTAAACAACTGTAAAGGTTTTGGCACAGTTCACCTCAAGTGTATAAACTTTTGTACAATTAACTACATTGGTCAGTTCCACTAGTGACATATTGAATTAACCAATCAATCTTTTTACCAGCTTTGCAAGACTGTGACTTGACCCTTAATGGATTCAAATGTACAGGCATGCGCAGTACTCCTTTAATTATATTTTGCAACTGATAACGCTGCACGTGTATTACCGGCGTGATTTAAGAGATTTGAAGTACAAATCTGAATGTTTTTTACTTGTTTGTAAAAGTTTTGTGGAAACAGTGTTATTACTTACGTGTACTTAAATTATATGTGATTTTGTTTTAAAAGTTTACTCTAATCAACATTAAAAAAGTCCAGAATATATTTGTCAAGAACAAGTCGATGCAAGTTCCAAATTAAAAATGGCTTTAATTTTGAGAGTAAAACTTTAAATTTGTAATATGTTTTTGTATTTTTTATCGAAAGTCATATTCAAAGACTATTTATTCTCCTGATTGATTCTTAAGGAAAGGTGTCAATACAAAACGAATTTCACAAATTCTGAAAATAATTTGTTTAATGAAAATTGCGCAAAGAAGAAAAAACAATGTTTTTTTATGTTCAATATTTAAGTGGAAGTAAGAGAGGTGAAAAGGACTATATTTCAGAAGCTGATTTTAGAAATCCTCCAATAGTTGAAAAACCTGAACTTGTTAATTTAAAGAAAAAGTATAAAGTTATCGGTAAAGAAAACAACTTTGATTCAGTTGTAATATTATTCGTTGCAGGTAAAGTATGAATATTTTTCTCGAATATTCCAATACGTATGCAAATATAATATTGTAATAATTGTAAATTTAATTTATTTTAATTAAAATTAAATAATTAAAAAAATTAGGTAATAATAAAAATATAATTAAACAAATAAGTAAACAAATAAATTAAAATGAATATGTACAGACCGGGAAAATATGTACAAAATATATAATTATTCTATTTCAGAAACTCTTGTAAAATTGCAAAAAATGGTCAGCAATAATAGAGCCCGATTTAACAGCAAATTTTTGGATTCAGCGTCTTCGTCAGATATAAATTCAAATATTGGCAATGCTAGTGTAAGTATACCTATTTATTTAAATTTTTTCATAAATTCGGTGATATTTTCAAACATTTTTAATTTTAAACAAACATATAAAACCATAATTTATATATTAATTTCATTCCACAAGGATTTATATTCCTATAAAAATAAACGATATTTATAACTAGGAAATTTCTATTGTTCTCGATATTTCTCCACTTGTTTTTATTATATTTTCTCTTTTTTTACAGAAAAGTACCAAGGATGCAAGATCTGTGGAAATTAAAAATAAAATTTTTAATAAACAAAAGGAGTTACAAGAGAAACAGATTGAAAGTACTCTGCCAAAAGCTTCTACTTTAAATGAAAAATTGGAGACTACGCCGAAAAATAAAAAACCTGATTTTCAAGGAAAACTGGTAACAAAACAATCTCACATCGTTTCGACAAAATTCAAAGCTTTCAATGAAAAAATACGTGTACCACTTAAAAGAAAATTTCATCCAGAAGAGGGGAATTCTTCATCAGATGGAGTCTCGTCTTCAAAAGTTACAATTCCATTACGTGAATATTCAGAGAATCTGACCATAAGTAAAAATGTGAAAAGTCAAGAAAACTTAAACAAAAATCAGAACTGCGAATTTCAACCAACAGCACAAATTATCTCTAACAAAAATTCAAACATTCATCAATCTAAATTTGAAATTCGTAGAAAAAGCTCTGATTTAAATGAGCAGTTGGAGATTTCATCTTTTAAAAGATTTAAGGTTGGACAAAGCAGCTCATCTACAGCAGAGAAAATGTATGAAGAATTTTTACCTCCTCCACCATCTAGAGAACTAAGTCCAGATATTTCAACAATGGATACAACCATTGTTACAGAAAAAGAAGCTGATTTATCAAACGCAAATGGTGCTTGCAAAAATTTATCATGCAATTTACGGTATTTAAAGTTCGAAGAGACAATTTATGATTTGACTAAACTTCTGGATAAACAACTAAGTATAGTGGATGAGCAACGAATTGAAATACAACATTTAAATGAAAATATTCAGGAATTAAATGTGAAATTACATCAAAAGGTCGACGAATTTCAAGGTAATCTTAAAACAAACGAAACTTAATTTACAATAAATAATAATAATATTTTTAATAATTAAATCAGAATAAAAGTAATAATGATTTCTTGAAACTTACTTCTAAATATAATTTACTGCTTTTAATTGAACTTTTAGAAAAATAATAGGCACTTGTTTAAAAGTTTTTATAAACTCTGAGAAAAAATTTAATTTCAGCAACACTGCTCAAGGATAGTGAATCTAGCCACCTCCGTTCTTCATACCCTCCTTCTGGATTTTTGCGAGCGTCAGATGATCACGTAATTTTAAAAAAGAAAATTCAAAACAGAAATTTTATTATATCTACTGAATCTTAAAAACGTTTTCTTTTAGATCCATCTTGGTAGAGGAATTTGGCTGCCTAAAATTAAGTACAACGAGGCCTGTAACTTAGACTCAGCGTCTCTTTTTGTGAAGATGCTTTGTGACATGTTATTCACAACTGACGAATTAAAAGAATCTACAGTAACGGGAAAATCTAGCAACAGACAAAAACATTACTCAAGAAAACCTAAAAAATTAGATTCTACTAAAGTTTTATGTATTAAAGGTATTAATTTTTTTATGGTGAATGACATTCTCAGGAAATTACAAAATTTAAACGAATCAAAATATTAATTTTCTTGTGTTGCATAATAGTAAATACGAGTTACGTAGTTAAGTTAATTACGAATTTAGATAAAAAAAGTTCTGTATCGAAAAAGCATGAAAAATTAAATTAAATAGATGTTTTATTTCATAATAAACAATAAAAATTAAATCAGTTTTGAACATTTATCAAAACAATAGAAAAACTATTTTTTACTGAAAACTTGTCTTTGAATAAAATTGTACAATGTGAAACTTACATTACCCAGGAACAAAAAACCGATTAAAAAAATTTGTGAATCGTAAATATTAAGAACGCGGATTAGAGGACAATTTTGTGAAACGGAATTGTTCTTTGTGATTTTTTTGTGATTCTTTGAGATACGTTGAGACTCTGGGTCAATTGCACGAGATATACGAATAGAAAATAAGTAGTAAAATAATATTTTTTATTTTTTATGAATGTGGATTCATAAACCCGCAATACCGATTTAAAAAATGGAATCAGTTTTTTGTTCCTGAGATACTAACATTTTAAATTAAATAGATAAATTCTTATTTCAATTATGGACGGAATTAATTTTTTTTTGCACGGAAATATTGAAAAAATTATTTTTAATAACTCAAAACACGTGTTAAACGTAACAATATATTTTTAGTATTCTTATTTAATTATATTATAAAAATTTGTAATTTCCAGACATAACAAAACACTGGTTGGAAACACTAAATTATTCTGATGAAGTTGTGGACATAGAAGTGGGAAACGTAAAAAAATACATCGGTGCAAAAATTGCAGAATTACAGCGATCTCTAATTCCAAGTAAGTTTTGATTATACAATCATAAAGAATTGAAAATCAAACTCAGGTACCTAATTTTTATCACTATTAAAAATGTTCTACATTTTGAAAAAGACTGTTAAAGAATGAATATTTTTTCTTGAAATTTCTTAAAAATAATAGAAATAGCTTTTTCAGTTAAATGTAAAAAAGCTTACTTATTTATGATTTTAAAGTTTAAATTCTATTTGAGTATTTAAGCGAAGCAAAAAAAAAAATTTAATTTAAAACCATATTTTATTTTTAATTTTAAGATATTATATTTATGCTTGAGTTATATATATTTTAGTTTCTTGTATGGATTTAATTCTGAAACAAATATGTATTTCTTAAGTAATCAATATTTTAAATTTTTGCAGGAATAAAACCAAAGAAAGAAAAGAATGACAATCATGTTGAACATGATGATCAGACAAATAGCCTTCTTGAAGAAATTTTAGATTTTGATAATCTACCATCAAGTGATAGTGATGACAGTGAAGAATTTGATAACGTAGATGATCCATCCAAAATATCATACTTCGACGAAAAATTAGGCTATATTGGAGATTTAGAATGATATTTATAATTTATAAAAAAAAATTTATTTGCTATTTTTAAAGTTCGCGATGTTTTAATTTTTTGAAATAATAACCTCTATTTAACTTTTAACTAAATTTTATACGCTTACGACGTCTTTACATGTATTAAATACGATTTAGTTATTTATGAATATAATTTTTCATGTAATATAATGTTAGATACCTACTTTTATATTGATTTTTATTTTTGAAATTACAATATATCATTGATAAATGTGATGGCAGCACTTTCACCATTTGGAAAAATTTGAAAAACGTTTATTTACTTACGATTTTTTAATTATATAGTTTTACAATAATTATTATTAAGTAAAGTAAATAAACATTTTCAAATTATTCCCGCCGGTGAAAGTGCTGCCATCACATTAGACCAACAACCTATTACTCGATTGAGCACAATTGGATACGATTGGCAACGCGAAAATATCAATCGGGTTGAATCGTGTTCACACAATTAAGAAACACGATTTAAATCAATTGAATTTTTTGTTCTATTGTTTTTAATCGAATTCAACCGATTATTTCTAGAAGGGTTCCTACAGGCTCCACATAGGCTTTCTGAAGGTCCTGGAAAGACCCCCTAAATACTCAGGAAGGGCTTCTTGGAGGCTCTGGGTAGGCTCTTTGCATGCTCTAGAATAGTTCTGAAGGTTATATGGAAGTCCTGGAGAGTCTCTGCAGAGACTATGGAAGTTGGAATATAAGCTTTAAGGGAAAATTGTAGATTAAGATTCTGCCACAAAAGCCTGGATGACAGGCGCATTGGGAATGCTTTTCGTACTAATTTTTTAAAAATTGTTCACAGAAACATGTGGATTATTTTTACTCATAAAGATTTTTTTATACATTTGTATAAATACGAAAGGTAATACAAACCTGTATATGCTGCCTGTGTTTGGAAAATCCAACAATTAAACCTAATTTTAGTTTTTCCGACAGCCTACTAGTTAAATAAAAATTTAATAACTCTCACGCTTTTTCACGAAATAAACATCGCCAAACGATTCTTTTTTCAATACTTAAATTCTTCTAAAATAACAAATATTGTGAGCAAATATTTAACAAAAATGTTAGTCTTAACTAAATGGAAGAAAGTTCTTAAGTTTCATTAAAATCGTTTACTTGCTTCAAAATGACATAAATGAGCAATGGACTCGCACATAGAAGAAATATGTTAAATATATTATTGATGAAGCTCTTACCATAGTCTCCAACATAAACCCATGTGAATCGGTAATGCGCGTCACACACGGCCAACATTTTTAAACTAAAAAACCTTTTGTAATTGAAGAAAAGGCTACCCGAATCTGGTGGCGCATTAATAGGGAATTCTTTTCCATCCATTACGCCAACACAGTTAGGGCAATGCCATTTGGACCTGAAGGAGCCAGCAATAATTTTATTTTCAAGTGGAGTACGTGTTCTTAATTGGATTGGTGATAACACGTTCCAAATGACACGGCAAACTTCGCTCACAATGGCGAAAGTAGTTGACCGCCCAATTCTAAAATAGGTTCGTGTTGTGTTAACACTATCACCATGTGCAAGGAAGCTGAAAAATAAGTTAGCAATAAATAAAGTGTAATAATAAAGCTTCCAAGATTTATAAGCATTTATACTCACATAATTTTTTTTATTAAAGGCAAAGTTTGAAACATTACAAAAATTTATTTGGGGAAAGTTCACAAACTAAGTCAAGCTATTTTCGACTTGTTAGGCGGATAACGCCCTTTCTGATAATATTGAGTCATTATGATTACAATATCCTCTAGTTTAAACTAATAAACATTCAATTTAATCTACGGCTTCTTCATGATGCAAAAAATAAATATCTGGAAGTATCACACGCTTTCCGTTGCTTTAAATATTTGTTAAATAAATTTTCATTTAAAAATAAATGATGAACAACATTATATGGCAGGTTATTTATAATCAAACAGAGGTTAAAAAATATCAGAAACAACTAAATCATTTGTTTTAAATGATTCTGAAAGTTCAGATGCAACTGAAACTGTTCTTGTTTCATTTGGACTTATTATAGGGTCATTCCACTGACTTTCGTCTGAGAGCCGTTGCTGACTATTTTTTAAAAAATCTCATTTTAATGTATTTAAAAGTCGATTAATTTCAGAGTTCATT